>JACVVK020000164.1:582500-647500 GCA_018292915.2 Batillaria attramentaria
GTTGGAGTTGGAGCGGGGGTGGGGTGTGGTTGGGTATAAGGGGGATGGGGGGAGGGATGTGTTGGAAGGCAGAATTGATTGATATCAAGTGTGCCATAAACAACCCTTCAAGCAGTACACACATCTCGAGCAACAGGTTGCCAAAGGAATATTGAACGAAAGTGAATTTATAAGCCGTCTTTCCAAGTTGGTGACGTTTTATTCACTGGTAACTACGAAATACCACGCGTTTAAAGCTTTTTGGTTGTAGAGCCAGAATTTACGTTCTCTGGGTTTTTTGTTTGTTTGTTTTTTTGTTTTTGGCTAGGTTAGGGCGCTTGGCATTGCTGTTGCTAACGATTTTGTTTTTTATAGAGCCACTTTCGTACACCTCCCATCAATTAATAGAAAAAAAAACATACTAGTGTAGCGGAATTGATCTAGGCCCCTTCCCTACCTCTTTTCATTGTTTTGCCTATTAACGTTTTGTGTTGCTAAAAGTTGTACAAAAGTTTCACGTTACGTGATCTCGCCCCGAGCGACTGACGGTGTGTGGAAGTTTCCACCATAGGGCGCGTCATTGGCCGTGCACCGTCAGTCAAGCCCCTCCCCTAGTAATTTTCCGTGACGCGCTGTCTTTTGTCTTTTGCTTTTCCTTTTGTCTTTTGGGTCTTCTTCCAAATTTCGCGCCTTCGAAGAATGTTCTAGAACATTTACTACTGCTACTGCTGGAACTACTACTACTACTACTACTACTACACCACACACACACACACACACACACACACACACACACACACACACAGAACTTTGGATGGAAACCAGTTCCTACAAAACTTTGCATATGCTGACCAGAAATACCATGTCTATACCTTTTCCAGTATATAACAATAAGCGCATTGATATGGGCGCTTTATTCCAAATAATTATTTGACTCAAAGTGCCGCAAGCTATGCCCAACACGCACGCTCACGTGAATCACACGCATTCTCTCAAACACTGGACATGAACACATTACAGTCACGTGGTGCGAAGGGCCAGCTCAGCAATTTAAGTTTCGGAAGTTTAGAATTGCTTTTATTTTTTAATTTTGTGGGCTGAACATTTCCACAGCAGAGGGGGAGGAAGCCGGAGTACCCGGAGGGAACCCCCGACGGTCGACCCGAATGTGAACGGTGCCACATACGAGAAAGAAAAATTCTTCGCCTTTAGTGGGACTCGAACTTGACCTCTCGCATTGGTGACTGAGTCTTAACCACTAGACCACCTACCGCCCCAGTGTTTGACCGTATGGTTGTAAATCTTACACACCCGGGCCCGCATGTAAAACTTGAGGTTAACTGATTTAACCCACGGCCACGGGCCTAACCCAGACTAGGACAAAAGAAACCCGAAAACAAAATTAAATTTAAAAAAGGAAGCGAAGAAAGGAAGAAAAAATCCTTCTCTAACGGCTTAGGCACCATGGCGGAGAGGACCGGTTTCCTGGTTAAACAAACAAACAAACAAACAAACGAACAAAACCCCCAGAAAACTTAACCCTAGAGCTAGTTTAGTTCGAAGTTAGACTTTAACCCGAGGCTAAAATCCCTACCCTCGACTTAGCGAAGGGTGCTTGATGGCTCGACGTCCGACCGCGCATGCCCATGAAATTTACAATACTCCTTAAAGAGATCAACTTTCAAGGCTCAGTGGGAGAGGATCGGTATCGCTTTAATCGTTGAAGTGAAGTTTTCAGAGAAATGTTAGGTACGACAACAAACAAACGAAGAACGAAACAAGTAAACAAACAAATAAACAAACAAGATGCATTCGCCTCTGTGTGTGTGTGTGTGTGTGTGTGTGCGTGCGTGCGTGCGTGCGTGTGTGTGTGTGTGTGTGTGTGTGTGTGTGTGTGTGTGTGTGTGTGTGTGAGAAAACCAAATAGTTATCGATCACAATGGTACGATTTACGCATTTATGTACATTCTGTGAATTCTTTGTAAAGGAGAACAGGGCCCCTATGTAAAACTCGAGGTTAATTTAACCCACGGCTACGGGCCTAATCCAGACTAGAACAAAAGAAACCCCCAAACAAAATTAAATTAAAAAAAGGAATTCAAAAAAGAAAGATAACGGCATAGGCACCTTGCTGGAATGGACCCGCTTCCTGATTAAAAAAAAAACAACCCTTAGAGCTAGTTTAGTTCCAGGTTATACCCTAACCCGGGGCTAAACTCCCTAACCCCGACTTTTACATGCGGGCCCAGGAGAATAAATCCCCCCCCCCCCCCCAAAAAAAAAAAAAAAAAAAAATCAATACAACCGAAAATAGCTAAATGACGTGTCTGTTTCGTAAGGTTTCTTGGGGAAAACCTCATCAGGTTCTGGGGGAAAACCAAACATCTCGAAATCCAAAAACAGAAGCTTCTTAACTTCCAGTTTGTCCGACAAAGGAATGTCAGCAAACGCTTCTCTCAACGCCTCTTTCTTTTGTCCGATTCTGGCGGATTTCTCTCCAGATTTCGCAAGAGCTTCTAATGCCTTTTCCGTAAAATCCTCCAGCGAAACGTTTCGAGCTTCAGCGTCCGAGAAGGGGAATAACTGCGTTTTGCTGATGATCCCTCTTACGTGCCACTTCTTCCATAGTCGCCTCGCCGCCTCGTGTAGAGGCATACACCTCTGGATTTTTTCCCTCATGCTTTTCAGGACCATGCGAGAGTTACCCTGTAACGTGACGTTGTCAAACGTTTTTGTGTAGTTCACCGGGGAATGCATAACCTTCAGGAGGAACGGCATGTCTTCGCTGATGGTCTCCAGGTGACCTACATACTTGTAAGGCACACGGCACATTTCACAATGGTCGTGTGTCGGAATAAAATGGCCGTCTCTTTTCTGACCGGTCGTCTGCATGTGAATGAAATACTTCACGAACTCTGGAAACGTGACGTCATGGCCGCACTGCAGACTGTGCTCTGTGGGGTTTTCGCGGAAGTTGGCCACGATGTAGCGACCACGCATACCCCAAAAGAGAGTGTTTGGGGAGAACAGTTTGTCGGTGTAAGCAGAGAGAAGTCTGGAATAAGGCTCCCTGACGAACACAAAGGACACGTCTCTGTCAAACCGTTCTGGGTCCGGCCATATTCCCTTTTCTTTCTGCTGAGCCATGGTAAATTTGATGGAACTGAAAATTCCTGTCCAAGTCGTCGAGCCCGTTTTCTCTATAGGACAATAATGCACTGTTGTGTTGTTCATCACTTCATACATCGGCAGAGGTACAGAATGCACGTGTTTGGACCTAAACATGGTGGAGTTTGCGTGGGTTTTGCAAGCCGTTTGGAGAATCTGAAGGCGTTCTTCAAACCGTCTGCGCACCTCCTCGTCGCTGATTGGTTGTCTCGACAATGACGTCACCTCTCGGCTCGCGCCAAAGAGTGCCCTCTCGTTCTGCGGGAGGAAATATCGATACGTAAATAAAGTGTTCACAGCGGAGTTCCAGCAACGATCACTGTTTACGTTTGGCATTCGAAGCCTGCCACTGTCCATCCGTTTGCTGTTGACCCTCCCTGTGTTGTAAAACATGTTTTGAAAGGCAAATCGCCCGAAACATGCTTTCCGAAAGAGTACATGACACACACACATGAAAACATGTTTTGCGAAACAACCCCGAAACACGTGTAGAGTGCTCTCCCCTAACTGTATAGGTTTCATTTTCCAAAGAAAAAAAAAAAAAAAACCCTACAAAAACCAAACACAAAATACAACAACAGCAACAACAACAATGGCAACAAAACCAAGAAAAAGAAATAAAGAAGAAAGTAAGACAATCAGAAAACAACTAACCTGTAAAACACTCGATGGAGCGCGCATGACCTCTGCAATAGGACAGAATTCATCATCATCATGGGGGAGCCGGGGTGGTCGAACGGTAAAGCGTTGGACTACTAATGCTCGGGTCGTGAGTTCAATCCCAGCTGGGGCCAAATATTTGTGCTGGCTTTTTCATCGTTTCCCCGTCTTTGATATCACCCGTATGTGGTGGAAAAGGACGTTAAACCCACAAACACCCACCCGTCCACCCATCATCATCATGATCGTCGTTGTTGTCGTCATCATTAGCATCATCATAATTATCCTCCATACGGGCGATAGGAAAGAAGGGGCAACAAGGAAAAAGGTTCGGAGCCGGGATTCGAACTCACGACCCGAGCACCGAAAGTCGAACACTCCACCATTCGACAGTTCCTGTGTGACACGCGGGATGCACTCCCAAGCGCGAAGTACCCCGGGTCCAAGCAGTTCGAGACTAGAAGAGCCCCGGGTCTAGGAAGTTTGAGGCTGGAAGTACCCCGGGTCAGTGCAGCTTGAGGCTGGAAGTGCCCCTGGTCTAGGAGGTTTGAGGCTGGAAGTACCCCGGGTCAATGCAGCTTGAGGCTAGAAGTGCCCCGGGTCTAGGAGGTTTGAGGCTGGAAGTACCCCGGGTCAATGCAGCTTGAGGCTAAAAGTGCCCCGGGTGTAGGAGGTTTGAGGCTGGAAGTACCCCGGGTCAATGCAGCGTGAGGCTAGAAGTGCCAGGGAGTACATCTAGTTTACTCCCAAGCGTGAAGTGCCCCGCGTCTAAGCAGTTTGAGGCTGGAAGTACCCCGGACCAATGCAGCTTGAGGCTAGAAGTGCCCCGGGTCTAGGAAGTTTGAGGATGGAAGTACCCCGGGTAGAAGGTAGAAGTGCCAGGTAGTACATCTAGCTTATTCATAATAATATTAATGAAAAGAAATCACATTTATACAGCTCAATTCTTGAAAATACAGTACATCAACTCACTGAGCGTTCATACAACACTCACACGCACATAAAACACATTATAAAACAGCGGGCACCGCGGTTACATGAATCAGTAGAAGGCAAGTTGAAACATATGGGTTTTTAGCTCTGACTTGAAATACGACAGAGTAGGTTGCTGTCTCACGCTAGTAGGCAGCGAGTTCCAGACTGTTGGGGTGGTACTGCACTCAGCACTCAGTTGCCCTGTCATAGTAGGACTGCAGAAAGTTATGCCAGTGCAAGTTCGTGTCCACAACGATAGGCCTCAGCCTTTTTTTTTTTTTTTTTTTTTGCTACCCCAACTCTTTGCCAGTTCCAGTGGTGTTTCTCCCAGGTAATGGGTAAAATCCACGGAGGGCTCGGAAACTGGAACAATTTTTTTACGCATGATGATGGAGATGAGGATGATGGTGTAAGAGGACGCTATGGAGGTCCGTGTGGTTTGGGACTGCGGGACAGGGCCGCATTCCTCACTTCCTGTCACAAATATCCCGGCATTAACCAGGCCCGGGAATTACGGCACCTGCGGTGCCGGCCGTGTAATCATCCACATCATAAGACGTGTCATATCAAGGGATGCACCCCCAAACTCGCACCCGTGAAGTGGGTGAATCTCGGCTGTGTGGCAACAGCCTCCCCATTGGGTCCATAGCACACCTGCTCTGGGTAGGAGCCGACCTAGGTAGGAAAAATCCCGCTTGCCTCGGCTGGGACTCGAACCCGGGTCTCCCGATCCATGGTTCGAAGTGCTAACACTATGTGCTACACTATAGGAGCCGGTGCGCAGCCTTTTTTTTTTTTTTTTTTTTTAACCAGACTAATAAGCTGAATGGGTTAACTCAATTCCTTCCTAGTAAGTTTGGGGTTGAGCCCAAGTGGTCTCACAAAGAGAGAGAGAGAGAGAGAGAGAGAGAGAGAGAGAGAGAGAGAGAGAGAATCGTGTCTGCATGGATTTAAATTTGTCTCAGTGCGAGTTTTGCACGTTGAGTAATTATACTCGTGTATGAACCGGCAAAACCGTCTGCAGTAAGAGCCCTTAAGGCGCGTCTTAATATAGCCCGAACAACGCTTCGGCCGAACAAAGGCGAAATTCTTCGGCTTGCTTCGGCGTGGCCTCTACATACTAACTAGGCGTCAAGCATTCGTGACACGTGACCGAAGGAAAATAGCAATGGCGCCGATTGTGAGCTTACCAGTGAAGTGCGTCTCGTAGGAACTGTAGCTTTTGAGGGAAATCAAGGGGTTACACGACAACATGGCTTTACGCACTCAAAAGGGCACTATCTGAACTAGTCAATGTGACCCAACTGCACCATGAATTGCATTAAAAAACCGAAATAATCACCAACGAAACCATTGAACCGACAGACAGTTACGAGCCGGTACACCGGCGTAGCAGACGGTCACCAGCACACGGCGGAAGAAAAACGTTATACCGACAACAATGTCGCGGTTTTGCATCAATTTTAGCAAACAAAATTAAAATTCTACACTACCTCAGTAATCAGAGTGACGCAAGTACTCGCCATGTGACGACGCGAGCCCGGCCGGCGCACACCGCCACGCGAGCAGACGGCGTTAGCATGCGAAGCAAAAACACCGTAATTACAGATATTTCGCATTCTTACTTCACCTGTAGCATTGTAAGTCAAATGTACACTATCCTTACTAATCAATGTATTCCGGCAGCACCACGAAACTTCTTCATTGCCGAAATATTAATGCTTGTAACTTTGAACCGACACCGGCCATGTACGAGCGCGACCCTCCGCCATCTTTAAATCAGATAGCTGGCGAATCTGGACCAGCCAATCAGATAGCGTCTGGCGAAATCATCCGCGGTTGATCGGGGTTCTTCGCATTGCATGTCGAGCGAAGCCCGAACTGTCCAAAATCTCTTCGCGAGGCCCCAAAATGATTTGGGCGAAGCCTTTACCCGCTCTTTGTGGTTGTTCGGACTTGTTCGGGCATAATTAAAACGCGCCTTTAAGGACCCATAAATCTTGCCTCTTTTTCGCATACAGGGCCAACACCGAAAAAAAAAAAAAAAAAAGAAGCCCAAAACGTGGGATACTCGTGTACGAAATGTGTGAAAATCAGTGAATGATTTTGTTTTTCTTACCTGGGCTTGTGAAGACCAAACCGAGAATGACGATGCAGCTCCCAGCCACAAGCACAAACATTGCACGTTTCAGCTTGACCATGTTCCTGTGAAGGAGAAATAATAATAAAAACTGAATATTGTACAGGCGCTTTACCCTAAAGAGTTGGTTTTTGATTTCCGAACTAACAATAATGTGGCTGTGGAGACTGTCATACACAATCAGGCAGTAAAGGTGGTTGAAGAGTACAAGTAGTTGGGGACAGTCATTGATGACAAACTAAGATGGGATGCCAACACAGAATCTATTGTAAAGAAATGTCAGCAGAGATTACATTTACTGAGAAAACTCAACTATTTCTCTGTGAAACGGAAACGGTAATGACTGCGAAGTGGTTACAAGTTAAGCAAATAAAAGCGACACAAAAGGGACAGAAACCACTTAACTTTGACAAAGGACGGCACAGGTCGACGTTTCGGCTTACGCCTTCTTCAGGACATAAACAAATGGGACATAACTTCAACAAACAAGCAAAAGGTGAGAAAGACGGTACAGTTCAAGCTGTTAACAACGGGTAGAAACGGACAAAACGGTAGCACATGTTTGTTTGTTGAAGTTATGTCCCATTTGTTTATGTCCTGAAGAAGGCGTAAGCCGAAACGTCGACCTGTGCCGTCCTTTGTCAAAGTTAAGTGGTTTCTGTCCCTTTTGTGTCGCTTTTATTTATTTCTCTGTGGATACGAAGTTCTTGGTACTATTTTACAAGTCTTTCGTTGAAAGCATACTTACCTGTTCTTTTATTTGCTAGTTTGGCTCCCTTAGTGTTAAAAATAAAAACTCCCTGCACAACATTGTCAGTATCAGTTCAAAAGTGATTGATGAGCCACAGAGAAACCTTCAGGCATTTTTTGAGCAGCAGGTCATCAGGAAGGCCAGTTCCGTCTTAGGCATTCATGCACATATCCTGTATAGAGAGTTTGAAGGTTTACCTTCTGGTCGAAGATTCAGAGTCCACTTCTGTAAAACTAACCGTCGAAAGTTTTCTTCTATTCCAACTGCAACATCCCTTCTTAATGAGAAGCACTGAATGCCATAATCATTGTGATGTATTTTTAAGAAGCTGCTGTTTCCGCTTTGTTTTTTTCTTTCCTTGTGATACTTTCTGTGATGCATTGTGATACTTACCTGTGATGCGTTGTATTGCACTGAGGGTGGGTGGGTGTTTGGGGATTTAACGTCCGAGCACTGAGAGTCCAACGCTCTATCATTCGGCTATCCCGGCTCCCCAAACTTCTTTAGCTGTATTTGGAATACTGCTGTACTTTGTCATCACGTCTGTTGTATTTGGATATTCCTCCGTACACCAAACGGGGAGACAGGACGAAAATCTTTGAACCTTTGAATATGTGTGTCTGTCAGACAATAAACATTATGGGACGGTCGGTGGTCTAATTGTTAAGAGACTTCGCCACCATTGCGAGAGGTCAGGTTCGAGTCCTACTCGGGACATAAAATTTTTCTCGTACGTGGCATCGTACACTCGGGCCGACTGTCGGGGGTTCTCTCCGGGTACTCCGGCTTCCTCCCCCCTCTGCTTTGGAAATGTCCAGCCCACATTTGAAAATAAATGCATTTCTAAATTCAGAAATTTAAATAGCTGAGATGACCCTTCGCACCACGTGATTGTAATGTGTTCATGTCCAGTGTGTGAGAGAATGCAGGTGATTCACGCGAGCGTGCGTGTTGGGTTCAGTTCGCGGCGCTTTTGAGCCGATTCAAGAAATCGTCAAGTCACGCCAAGTCTTTATTTATCCCCGTAGGGCAGTTCACACGGGCGAGCATAAGACACATAAAATAAGTTAAGATCACTAAACTCATATATAAATATGTTTAACTGTTTAATTGTGTCCTCTCTCTCTCTCTCTCTCTCTCTCTCTCTCACTCACTCTCCCCCCCCCCTCACACCCCCCCCCCCCCCACACACACGTACGTTTATACACAAAATCCGGAACAGGTTCGAAATTGGCTTTCTTCTGCATCGGCACTGTGTATAAGGGTTGGGTTGTGAAACCATCTGTAAAACCCACGCTCAGCTTTAACTGACAAGGAAAAGGCTTTAGGCTAGCCCGCGCAAGACGATATCTGTGTTTTATTTGAATTGGAAATTTCTAGGCAACAATTTTAACTGATTAAATCAGTTTCACATTTTCCCCCCTCGTGTTCTCATACGGCACACACAGAATGTTTCGTCCTTTCGAAACGACTCACTATGAAAACGCGCCAGCCTACACTGACACCAAGGCTTTCCCAAACAATAATCCCAATACACGTATGTAGCACTTTATGAGTTTACTTCCGCTTCGTGATATATAAAATGCTTTTGAAACCCGAGCTCTGTGTAGAATATACAATATACCCACACCTGTTGGCAACGTGTATCAAAGAGAGAGAGAGAGAGAGAGAGAGAGAGAGAGAGAGAGAGAGAGAGAGAGAGAGAGAGGGGGGGGTCGGTGTGTGTGTGGGGGGGGTGTTTGAGAGTTTTAACGTCCTTTTCCACCACGTACGGCCGGGTAATATCAAAGACGGGGCAACGAGAAAAAGGCCAGCGCTGACAAATAACTGGCCCCAGCCGGGATTCGAACACACTGAAAGTTCAACGCTCTACCATTCGGCTATCCCGGCTCCCCGAGAGAGAGAGAGAGAGAGAGAGAGAGAGAGAGAGAGAGAGAGAGAGAGAGAGAGAGAGAGAGAGAGAGAGAGAGAGAGATCTGGCGACCTATGAAGAAAAGAAACACTAATAAAACCTGAAGGAAAAAAACAGACACAAAAAAAATGATAAAAGCATTTGAAAACTAGATGTACGCGGCTTAGAGAGAATCAATATCAGCGATAACAAACAAACAAACAAACAAACAAACAAACAAACAAACAAACAAACAACAGCAGCACTTGGAACAAAATGCTCACACGTTTAACGAGGAGTAATATCAGAAATTATAATGATGCTGATGAAAGAGAGAGAGAGAGAGAGAGAGAGAGAGAGAGAGAGAGAGAGAGAGAAGGTGGGTGTTTGGGAATTAAAGCCCTTTTCCGCCACGCATGGGTGATATCAAAGACGGGTCAACGAGCGAAAGGGCCAGCACAAATAGCCGGGGCGTACGAACAAACAAACAAACAAACAAACAAACAAATTGGAGGGGTGTAATGAAAGAAAAGAAACAATGTAAAAGAAGTACTTACACGTTGAGGTCTTGTCTTCAGTTAACGTTGACGAACAGCTGTGCACGCGAACAAGCTGCTCAGGTATACTGCGAGCAAGACAAGCGCGGATGTCTCGCGGTGAAGGGTAGATGAACTGGGATGTCTCGTGGTGAAAGGGGATAAACGGGGATGTCTCGTGATGAAAGTGGATGAACGGGGATGTCTCGCGGTGAAGGGTGGATGAACTGGGATGTCTCGTGGTGAAAGGGGATAAACGGGGATGTCTCGTGGTCAAAGAAGATAAACGGGGATGTCTCGTGGTGAAAGGGGATAAACGGGGATGTCTCGTGATGAAAGTGGATGAACGGAGGTGTCTCGCGGTGAAGGGTAGATGAACTGGGATGTCTCGTGGTGAAAGGGGATAAACGGGGATGTCTCGTGGTGAAAGGGGATAAACGGGGATGTCTCGTGGTGAAAGGGGATAAACGGGGATGTCTCGTGGTGAAAGGGGATAAACGGGGATGTCTCGTGGTGAAAGGGGATAAACGGGAATGTCTCGTGGCGAAAGTGGATGAACGGGGATGTCTCGCTGTGAAGGTGGATAAACGGGGATGTCTCGTGGAGAAAGGGGATAAACGGGGATGTCTCGTTGTGAAAGTGGATAAACGGGGACTGATGTCTCGTGGTGAGAGGGGATAAACGATACAGTTCACGGCTCAGCCCGGCGACAATTAAATCACGTGAGCTTTGGTGATTAATTTTGGATTTTTCAGAAAATCTGAGAGTAGAGAAACGCATAACAGTCAGTCGAAGAGTGACCAGTGTGTATGTGTGTGCGTGCGTGCGTGCGTGTGTGTGTGTGTGTGTGTGTGTGTGTGTGTGTGTGTGTGTGTGTGTGTGATAGAGTGAGTGAATGTGTGTGTGTGTGTGTGTGTGTGTGTGTGTGTGTGTGTGTGTGTGTGTGTGTGAAGTGTTAAAATGCCTGCCACACCGAGAGGAGGTTGGGGTTGGGGCGGGGGTGGGGTGTGGTTGGGTATAAGGGGGATGGGGGGAGGGATGTTTTGGAAGGCAGGATTGATTGATATCAAGTGTGCCATAAACAACCCTTCAATCAGTACACACATCTCGAGCAACAGGTTGCCAAATCCCCCACGTGTGTCAGGAATATTGATTACAGACACGGAAGAGAATTTATGAGTCGTGTTTCCAAGTTGGTGACGTTTTATTCACTTGTAACTACGAAATACACGCGTTTAAAGCTTTTTTTTTTTATTGCAGAGCCAGAAGTTACGTCCTCCGTCTGTAACCCGGCTGACATTTTTTTGTTTTTGGCTAGTATAGATCGTACAGCATTTCTGTCACTAACGAATTTTTTTAATAGAGCCACTTTCGTACACCTCCCATCAAATAGAAAAAAAAAATTCATACTAGTCTAGTGGCCTGATTTATTCCATGACATTCGGGTTTCTCCGTTTCTCCGTCTCTTCCGGCTAGTAGTGAAATTTTCAAATGTGTAAACGATCAGAATTAGCCTTATGTTTATTATATAGAATACGAACAAAGGCGTCGCTAAAGACAAACACATGCGCTCAATCAGGGTCCGTATGTAATACTCGAGGTTAGGGCTTTTAGCCCCGGGTTAGAGTCTAACCTCGAACTAAACTAGCTCTGGGGTTAAATTTTCTGTTGTTTATTGTTTTAAATCAGGAAGCGGGCCCATTTCAGGAAGGTGCTTGAGCCGTTATAGGAGGATTTTTTTCTTCCTTTCTTCGCTTCCTTTTTAAAATATTTTTTTAATTTAATTTTTCTTTTGGGTTTCTTTTGTCGTAGTCGGGGTTAGGCCCGTAGCCGTGGGTTAAATTAACCTCGACTTTTACATACGGGCCCTGGTCAGTTTGGAAGTAGGGGAAATAAGTAAGAGCGCTCCATATATATATATATATAAGGTAGGTTTCAGCGGTAGGATGCTAGATCCCCCCCCCCCCACACACACACACAAACCCCCGTCCCCTCTACTGTGGCTTGTAGCCAATGTATAGCAAGGCAATCTTGTCCAGTATGGCATACGAAGAACACATCTCCTAGATCTAGGAAGCGTTCTCAGCTTTACTTACTTCCCCTACTTTCAAATTGATCTGACTGAGGGTATGTTTTTGGCTTTAGCGACGCCTTTGTTCCTTTTCTATAAGGTATTGTACTATTATAGACTGGGTTTCGGGGGTAGGGCCGTAGGTGTAGTTTGAGGGAGGTGACAGAGCAGAAAGTTGTAGCCCAAGGTCGAAGGACATCGATTTCTTGCGAAACTTCCACTTAGCCATCAAATACACGTACGCCATCTCAGCGACTGCAGTCAACTTCCTTGACATCTCCGTAAATCTTCAAAACGGTTCACTCTCCACCTCAGTGCACTACAAGCCTACAGACTCACATGCATACCTGCAATACGATTCATCACACAGTCCTGCCACTAAACACAGCCTCCCATATTCACAGTTCCTTCGCCTTAAGAGGCTTTGTTCAGATTTAGAGGATTTTCAAGAACGTTCAGTTGAAATGTCGCAGTTCTTTATAAAGAGGGGCTATCCCCAAACCACCATTGATGCAGCCCTTTTGAAAGTCACAACACACCACCATCCTAACACCTATCCTACCACCTCTTCTAATACAGTTGCCCAGGAACGTCCGGTTTTCTCCATTCTATTTAACCCCCATAATCTGTCAGTCCAACGTATCATCATGTCCAACTGGCACATTCTGTCGAAGAGTTGCACAGTTGGACAGACCTTCCACACCCCACCTCTTGTTGCATACAAGAGGGACACCAACTTACGAGACCTTCTGGTTCGCGCCAATGTCAGGCCCCACCAACCCCTACCCCCTGGTACAACTCCATGCAAAAAACAAAATTGCAAAACTTGCTGTCATGTCTCAACAGTGACTTCTGTCAAGGGCCCCAAAGGAAAAATGACCATCAAACGCCACTTCACATGCGACAGTACAAACCTCATATACGCCATCATCTGTACCGCATGTCACAAACTGTATGTTGGGGAAACTGGACGTAGCCTGGCAACACGCTTTGCTGAACATATCGCCGACACCAGACACAACAGAATAAAACCCGTTGCCGTGCATTTCAATTCTGCAGGCCACTCCATCTTAAATATGACAGTAACTGGCCTGTGGCTTATGCACGGTGACGCCACAGACAGACGCGACATGGAGTCGCACATTATTCAGCGCCTGGGAAGCCAGGCCCCGGGTGGTTTGAACGAAAAGCCGTAACATAACCCTCTGAACCTTTTTCACACACAATCCATGGTCCTGTGTCACCAAAGGATGGGTGTTGTGATTGCTAATTTTCACTATTCTTTTTTGTTCTTTTCTGCCCAACATTTTTTTTTTCACACACAGTCCATGGTCTTGTGTCACCTAAGGATGGGTGTTGTGATAATTTTACTATTTTTTCTGGTCCTTTTCTCGCCCACCGTTTTTTTTTTTTTTTTTTTTTTTCCCGCGCCGTGTATGTCAGTACGTCCGCAGAGTTACCTTTTGCTTGTTTGTTGAAGTTATATCCCATTTGTTTATGTCCTGAAGAAGGCGTAAGCCGAAAAGTCGACCTGTGCCGTCCTTTGTCAAAGTTAAGTGGTTTCTGTCCCTTTTATGTCGCTTTTATTTGTTTACAGCAGTAAATCTTTGAGGCGCCATTTGCACGAAGCAGACCTGAGGCCGAAGGTCGTTGTTGATCAGTGCATGTATCGCCGCATTATTTGTGCGTTTTGCACGTACGAAACTGCTCTGAAGGTGTCATCTAAGTTTATTAAACCTACCTTAATGATTAACCTTAATTCTTAAAGCCGAGTTTTTGCGTAAAGCTGAGTTGTAAAACCAAGCTTCAGCTTTGGTGCACAGCTACAAAACGGTTTGGTGCAAACGTCGCTTCAAGTGAAATCGGGGAATGGCCGCTTCCCGCTTGAAATTTTCCCTTGGCTTCTGTGGTATAGATATGTACGTGAAATGTTTATTTCGCTGTCTGGGCAGCTTGTCGTGTTCATCTGCGAAACGTTTGCGCCATTTCTATGCGTTCTCTTATCATTTGCTTACTCCAGCGTTCTAATCAGTATCGCTATGCTAACACAGCTACCTGCCGCTGCAGAAATGATCACAGTAGCAGACGACTTCCCGTTTGGCGAATCCTTTGTTGGATTTGCGAGGTCTGTGTCCACAAATCGGCAAAAAAATCGGTCTGCGTAGGCGCTTGTTGATATTTAATGATAGTCATAAAATTATTTCAAATCAGTTACGTACCGTATGCACGTAATCTTCGGCTGAGTTATTATCCGAAACGATTTCACGGCTTCGCAGCAAGGAAACAGTAGACGAAAGTCAAGTGCTTATCGGACCGCACCTGATTGGCTGGTTTACCGCAATGTCAAGTTTTTAGTTTAATCCTCTTTATTCCCTGGGGAACATAGGGCTGCAACCACACTCCGCCAGCGCACTCGGTTCTGGGATGCCCTCTTTAGTTCGGCCCACGTCGTTCCGGCAGCCTTGGCTTCAGCGTCCGTACTCCTCCGCCAGGTCTGCTTCGGTCGGCCCACTTTGCGCTTTCCCTGGGGGTTCCAGTCAAGGGACTGCCTGGTGACATTTGATGTTGATTTTCGCAGAGTGTGTCCGATCCATCCCCATTTCCTTTTCTTGATCTCCTGCTCAATGGGGACCTGTCTTGTTCCCTCCCAGAGGTCTTGGTTGGTGATCACCAGTGGGTATCTGATGTTGAGAATGTTGCGGAGGCATCTGTTGATGAAGGTTTGCAGCTTGTGGGAGCTTGTCTTGGTGGTGCGCCATGTCTCCGAGCCATAGAGTAGGACCGACTTCACATTTGAGTTGAAGATCCGGATCTTGTTTCGCAGGGATAGGGCTGTGGATCTCCAGATGGGGCGTAGAGTGCGAAAGGCATGTCTGGCTTTGTTGGTGCGGCTCTTGATGTCCTCGTCCGTTCCTCCATCCTTGCTGACAACGCTGCCGAGATAGACGAACTTGTCCACCTCTTTGATGTCTTCCTGGTGCAGCTGGATGGGGTCGTACTGTTTGTGGTTGACTCTCATGACTTCGGTCTTGCTGATGTTGATCTTGAGGCCGGTCTTCTCAGCTTCTTCGGCGACTCTGTTCAGCTTCTCCTGCGCATCTTGTTGTTTGTGGGAGAGGAGGGCGATGTCATCCGCGAAATCCAGGTCCTCAAGCTGTTTCCTGAAGGTCCACTGGATCCCTGTCCTCTTGCCGTCGGTGGCTTGCCTCATGACCCAATCGACCACCATCAGGAAGATTGTGGGTGAGAGGATGCAGCCTTGACGAACACCGGTCCGTACTGTGAATGGCTCTGTCAGTTTCCCGTCGTGGATTACCTGGCAGGTGGCATCTTCGTACAGCTGTCGGATGATGTTGACAAACTTTGGTGGAAAACCGTAGTGAGACATCAGCTTCCAGATGACCTCCCTGTCAACACTGTCAAACGCCTTCTGGAAGTCAACGAATGTGCTGTAGAGAGGGGTCTGCCACTCCAGGGACTGCTCGATGATGATCCTCATCGTGGCTATGTGATCAGTGCAGGATCGGTCGTTGCGGAATCCTGCCTGTTCCTCCCGGAGTGTCTTGTCCAGCGCGGTCTTCAGCCTCTCCAGGATGATCCTGGTGAGAACCTTCCCTGGTATGGACAGGAGCATGATGCCTCGCCAGTTGCTACAGGATGAGAGGTCCCCTTTCTTTGGCAGCTTTACCAGGTGTCCCTTCTTCCAGTCTTGTGGCACGCTCTCGTTCTCCCAGATCTTCCTCAGGAGCGGGTGCAGCATGTCGGTGGAGGTCTGGATGTCGGCCTTGAGGGCTTCTGGTGGTATGCCGTCGGGGCCTGCTGCTTTGCCAGACTTGAGGGACTTGATGGCTTTGATGATCTCGGTCTTGGTAGGGGGGTTGGTGCTGATGTCGAGTAGCTGGGCTGCCGGTGGTATGTCTGGTGGGACTGGTGGTGGAGGCCTGTTGAGCGTTTCCTTGAAGTGTTCAGCCCACCTTGTCCTTTGGTCTTCCTCTTTGGTGATGATTTGTCCGTTCTTGTCTTTGACTGGTCTGGTGGGGTTGTTATTTTTCCCAGAGAGTGTCCTTGTTATTTCGTAGAGCCGTTTCATGTTCCGTTGTCCTGCTGCTGTTTCTGCTTCTTCTGTGAGGTCGTTGATGAAGTTCCTCTTGTAGTTCCTTGCGCTCCTCTTGACCTGCCGGTTGACGTCCCAGTATTGAGCCTGCAGGTCGCGCTTGTCGTCTTGGTCGTCAGTGTGGTTGATCAGGTCTTTCAGGCGTTTCCTCTCTGTGATGAGGTCCCAGGTGTCAGATGTAAGCCACTCTTTGTGTTGTCTCGTCTTCTTTCCCAGCACTTTCTTGCATGTTGCTGTCCAGGTTTCTCGCAGGTCATCCCAGTGCTCCTCGATTGTCTCTTCAGGTAGTGTGTCAAGAGCGCTGAATCTGTTCCTCAGCTCACACCTGAAGGCGTTGGTCTTGATGCTCTCCTTCAGACTGTGCACGTTGTACTTGTGAGATGGTCTGTCCGCCTGGTCTCTGTAGGCCTTCAGCTTGATCTTGGTCGCTGCAATGACGAGGTGATGGTCTGAGGCTGCATCAGCTCCCCGCTTTGCTCGGACGTCCAGCAAGCTTCTTCGCCACTTTCTGCCGATGGTGATGTGGTCGATCTGGTTTACAGTTCTTCCGTCCGGTGATGTCCAGGTGGTTTTGTGGATGGTCTTGTGCGGGAAGATGGTGCCTCCGATGACCAGGTCGTTGGTGGTGCAGAATTCTGTGAAGAGCTCTCCGTTCTCGTTCTGTGTCCCTGTTCCATGTTTGCCCATGATGAGTTCTCTGTCTGTGTTGTCGGTGCCCACTTTGGCGTTGAGGTCTCCCATGAGGATCTTCAGGTCTCTTCTCGGTGCTTTGTCCAGGATGGCTTGGAGCTGCTCGTAGAAGTTCTCCTTTTCTTCCTCGTCCGCCACGTTGGTGGGGGCGTAGCACTGGAGGATGGTGACTTTCCTGCCCTTGGAATTGAATCTGGCGCTCAGGATCCTTGGTGACACTGGTTCCCAGGACAATAGTGCTTGTGTTGCTTCAGGTGTCATCAGCAACGCTACTCCATGCATGTGTGGCTGGCCGTCTTCGTGTCCGGAGTAGAGGATGGTGTCTCCGGAGGTGAGTCGTGTGCGTCCTGTTCCTGTCCATCTTGTCTCACATAGGCCGAGCAGCTTCAGATCGTATCTATGCATTTCTTGACTCACTTGTGCTGTCTTTCCTGTTTCGTATAGGGTTCGGATGTTCCAGGTCCCTATCCTGGCTTTGGTCTTGGCCGTCAGAAGAGTAGTCGGCGCACTGGCTTCCCGAGGGCTTTCACCAGCTCGCGTCATGGGCTCTACTAGAGAGGACTCTTCCTGGACCAAGTTGCGTTGTAGATCTGTGGTTGTAGTTTCTGTAACAGTTTTTTTTTTTTTTTAAAGAGTTGGGTTGTTAGCCCTACTCAAACCCCCAACCTGGAGGACCAGTGAGTGCGCTTCGTCTGGCCTCTACCCTTCGACCTGTCCAGCATGGGTGGCCCTACCAGGAGACGAATCTCCCGCCAGCATAGCTCTCGGGGTCATGGAGACACGCAAGCCCCATCTCCAACGGCAAGGATGCACTCATCGATGGGGACCGCAATGTCAAGGGCAGTGAAATATTTTAAGCCTGGTAGGCTTTAGATAGGGACTGGGGCACTGTTTACCAAAAGATCAACGACCTTTCCCTTGAGGTACATCGAGGGCTACCGCATTGCTCTCGACCAGTCCCTGTAGGAGAACTAAAATGAAATGAAAACAAATATATATATATATATATCCTCGATGTTTCAATGTTTTGCAGTAGCTACCTCGGCGAGGTAAGAAAAAATAACGTCAGTGAACGACGTCAAAGTATTACTGTATTTTGCAATTGTTACGCAAGGACGTGTGAGGTTTACAAGAAAAGAAGTAAAAACGCCACTTTTGATTTGAAAAGAAAGAAGATTTTCGAAGATGAAACTGAAAAATACGCGGACATAGAACCGTCAAGTGCACTAGTTGTCTCAGCTGTACGAACGAGCTGGACAAGGAAGATTTAGTTTTTATCCAGTCACGTCGAAGAAGATCCTGCAGAGCGGATCTGTAACGACCATGACACAGGGCGGTTGCTCATGACACGCAAGGACACAGCTGTCAAGGTCAGTGGATGCTGAGGGAACGATGGGCGCCATGAGCCACAAGTTGTCTCCGGTAACCATTGAGCCGTGTCGGTGTTTCGTCACACGTTGAGTTCCTGGGGAAAAAAATGAAAAAGTTGAATCCTTTCGCCGCCAAATACACAGCACTTGCCAGCCCCAACCGTGAGAACTGTTGGGCAATAGGTCTCTTTAACCTTCCGGCTACGTCGTGGGTAAAAAGTTGCGCACACATTGCTTTAGATGAACCTATCGGTCAATATTTAGGTCACAACTTTTGAAATTTCATGACTTTGTCAATAAATGGTTTGCCTATGTTCATGCCAAAAATTGTGTTGTTTAACTTGTAATTAGCAGAGTAATTAAACAATAAATAAGAATAAGTTGTGAATTGCCTATATAAAAACCATGGGTAAATTGTTTCCAACGATGTAGGACTAGGAATAAGCTACAATCTGCCTATATAAAAACCATGGGTAATTTGTTTCCCACGACGTAGGACTAGAAATAAGTCGAAAATTACCTACCTAAAAACCATGGGTAATTTGTTTCACACGATGTAGGACTAAGAAGTTTTTAAGCGACGTAGCCGGAAGGTTAAATGCTTTTATTTCAAGATTTTTAGGTCCAGAAGGTCGAGGGTAGGGTGTTGTGGATCCCTGAGATAGTTGTGCCTGTCCAAACACTATACCCTGTCAGCTTCAATCGTGTTTATGTGTCGGTAAAAGCGCCTACACAATACACGGGGAGCCGGGAATGGTCGAATGGTAGAGCGCTGGACTTCTAATGCTGGAGTCGTGAGTTCGTATCCCGGCTGGGGCCAACTATTTGTGCTGGCTTTTTCATCGTTGCCCCGCCTTTGATATCGCCCGTGTGTGGTGGAAAAGGGCGTTAAACCCCCAAAACACCCACCCACCCTATACAATACTCAGTTCTTATGATGATGATGATTCTTGTTGTCGTCATGCGTGATCTCTTTTTCTTTTTTGTAGATGTAGCAACGGCAAGTTGTAAGACTGGTTCACGGGCTTCAACCGTTGAAACATACAGGTTCATTTCATTTCATTTTCGTCTTCTGGACGGTGTAGCAGAACTACATGTATCACTCAACAGCAAGGACGTAAAGGTGATTGTGCTCTGTGATGTCATTACCTGTAACGCCTGTATACCCACCTGAAGAATTTTCTTCCACTTTAACGTAGACCGAGGAGACAATACTTGAATTGACGGTGATCTCGAAATCTGCAGTATTAGA
Source organism: Batillaria attramentaria (assembly GCA_018292915.2). Lineage (NCBI taxonomy): Eukaryota > Metazoa > Mollusca > Gastropoda > Batillariidae > Batillaria > Batillaria attramentaria. The sequence continues at coordinate 602,098 of JACVVK020000164.1, forward strand.
AGGAAAGAGAACAGGGATTGTCATAGGTCATTAAAAAAAGTATTAAAGATCGGTGAGTTCCATAACGTATTCTATGAGGAAGGTATGCGAAAGTGGCTCTTTGGGATGTTCGATCCAACCACTACAGACACACACACACACACACACACACACACACACACACACACACCCTAAAACAAACCAAACAAAAAACAAACAATCAAACAAACAACATACAAACAAACACCCCTCCCCAAATCCCCCCCCCCCTTTGGCTGGGGCCACATATTTGTGCTGGCCTTTTTCTCGTTGCCCCGTCTTTGATATCACCCCTACGTGGTGGAAAAGAGCGTTAAACTCCCAAACACCCACCCACCTACCCTCCCCCAAATCCCCGAACAAACAAACAAACACTCTAGCGAAGAAATGACTTCAACTCACCTGTCTTCACACATAGGGCAGAGTAGATGACATCATCACAGTTCCAAGAACCAAACTTGTTTTGTCGGATACGGAAGCAGTGGTCACGGTGCAGGTTATCTGGTTCTCCACTGGCCCAGGCGGCCCACGTGACTTCCGGTTCGCCACTTACCCACCGGAAGTTCGAAAGGTTTGCGTTTTGAAATCCATCGTGGATCAGACCGATCCACGGCTCAACAGGGTTGGACCTACACATAGATAGATAGATAGATAGATAGATAGATAGATAGATAGATAGAAGGAAGAAAAGAAAAGAAAGAAAGACATGAAAGAGGGAAGGAAGTCAGAAAAATGAAACGAGAGAGAGAGAGAGAGAGAGAGAGAGAGAGAGAGTATGTGTGTGCAGTTTTGCTAATCTATGCTTAGAAAGTCAAGTGCATCCACAGGAACACACAGGCCACAAGGAAATGTTCTACATTTTTTGAATACGCCAGAACCTTAAGCTGGCAAAATTAAGGCCTTGATAAGCTATCGGGATGACTTTTGTCAGCTGAAATGCATTCACGGCTAGGTTGTCAGCCCGTTAACGAGTAGCCGAAAACACACAGTCAAGCAATAAAACCTTAAAAAGACTCGCTAAATAAACGAACAGTGTGTGTGTGTGTGTGTGTGTGTGTTTGTGTGTGTGTGTGTGTGTGTGTGTGTTTGTCACAGTGTGTGTGTGTGTGTGCGTGTGTGCGTGTGTGTGCGAGAGAGAGAGAGAGAGAGAGAGAGAGAGAGAGAGAGAGAGAGAGAGTGTGTGTGTGTGTGTGTGTGTGTGTGTGTGCGCGCGCGCGCGCAAGATTAAACCTAACTTAGAGTTATCACGTCGCCATCAGAACTGGTGTGTGTGTGTACTCTTTGGAACTCCTTACTCATGACGGTGGAGAAATCTCTCTCCGAAAATCGGAGTTTAACGTCCTATTCCACCACGTATCGCCAGACAGGTAGACCAGAAAACAGAATTTACCATTCTCACATCACGATCGAAATTAGTAGTTGTAATTAGGGCGACCCCGGAAACATTACTGCGGAAAAAAAATCTTGGAAAATCGGAGAATAACGTCCTTTTTCCACCTTTATCGCCCAACTGGGAGACCAGAAAGTACTTACTGCATATATCACATCATCAGCCCGAGCGGAGCCGGGTACATCAGCCTGCTGATCAATAGATAAACAAAGAGATGAACAGATGAAAAGATAATTTGATACAATAGATAACCTACAGCAAGGCGAAGATGGCACTCTTTCGCGAATTCCAAAGATCCAGTGTGTCCTGAGAGCGGGGTTCCCATAGCAACATGCCATATTGTCGGCAAACCTCCCTTGCATCCCCTTGTGTCATGGCGTCTGGGAAGTACATATAGAGGGCGCCACAGAAGCCAAAACCTGAACAGATATACGTTTTTGTTTAACTTCCAGCTTTAAAGTCACAACTTTAAAGTCAGCAACAAAGCCGTCTTAATGAAACTGTTGAAAACAAATAACAAAACAACACAACACAAAGAAACAAACAAACACTAAGCTGAAAAAACAAAAACAAAAACAAAACAACCAAAACCACATAATCCACAACAACCAGAAACCAACAACAAAACAAAACAAACAAGCACACCCCTTCCCCATAATCAAACAAATAAACAAATAAGAAAACTGAAATAAAACACAAACATGTAAACAAACAATAACCAGCCAAGAACAAAACAAAAACAAAAACATACAAAACAACAAACCCGCCATCACCACCACCATGACGAACAACTACAGTAACAAAAACAACCCTAAAAATCTACTTAAAAACGTTGTTAAGAGATGACATTTCGCTACAGCCAAACCACCAACAAACCATGTACACCAGACAAACTACCTGTCACACAGACAATCCAGAAACTTGTCGACGCCATTCCCCTGTCTCTCCTGCTAACGCAACAGCAATACTGCCCGCACTTTCTGTTCTGCTCGGTTTGCACAGTCGTGTACTCATCGAATCTTGGCAACGGAGACGTAAATACAATAGCAGTGGGTCGCACCACACATTGTCTGTAGCACCCGTGTGGAACCTACGCAAATTCGGATCACTGAGTTCGGCGTGTCCATTCGATCTTCGACCTAACAGCATTCTATGGCCCTCATTTGGGACAATTGCGGTGATCGAAACACATACAGTGAACCTTCGATCATCCATACAAAGAGCATTGCTAAGTCCTTTTAGCAGTCTGGAAATCGTTCAGGAACCCCTAGGTCCATTGTTGAATATGATACACCAGTATACGCTTTTCTCCTGTGATTTCTTTTTTGTTTGTTGGGTAACTAGCTGTGGTCGCTTTTTCCCCCCCCCAGTAAAAGCGCATCGATCTTGAGATGGGTGACAAATATCGAGAAGTGTTTTCGCGTGTTTTTTGGTTGATGTTTTGTTCAGAGACAATAAAACACAACAAAGGGTATGGCTGTTCAATTAAAGGAAAATGGATTCAGGAAGGTAACGACGTGCGTAGTTTCTTTTTTTAAATGTAGGGAACGTGCGTTTTATGAAAGAGACAATTCGGTCTTTATTATTTTTTTCAAAGAAAGAAAACAGCGTAAAACAGTTGTGATGTTACTGCGGAATACAGAGCCCGCATGTAAAAGTCAGGGTTAGGAAGTCTAGCCCCGGGTAAGAGTCTAACCTCGAACTAAACTAGCTCTAGGGTTAAATTTTCTGTTGTTTTTTGTTTTAAATCGGGAAGCGGGTCCACCATGGTGCCTAGGCCGTTATTGAAGGATTTTTGCATTTTTTCCTTCGCTTCCTTTTTAAAATGTAATTCTGTTTTGGGGTTTGTTTTGTCCTAGTCTGGGTTAGGCCCGTAGCCGTGGATTAAATTAACCTCGAGTTCTACATACGGGCCCTGATCTTTACTTGATTTGGTACACAAAAGGACAATAATTATCACATAAATTATATTGTAGCGATGATGATAATAAGTGCACGAAAACGGGGAACTGTGACAGCTGATAAACATTATGAAACCGTATAAAACCTTTCAAATGTCTGAAAGTTAGACATTGGAAATTCTATTTAATTAACACGAATGATATAAGTGTGAGAAGCATTATCTTCATTCCTTATTGGAAGCTGTCGGGACAGTATACCGTGAAAACACTGAACAAACCAGTCTGAGACCTCTCTCTCTTTCTCTCTCTCTGTGTGTGTGTGTGTGTGTGTGTGTGTGTGTGTGTGTGTGTGTGTGTGTGTGTGTGTGTGTGTGTGTGTGTGTGTGTGTGTGTGTCTCTCTCTCTCTCTCTCTCTCGTAATTTGTAATCTGCCATTGCAAGGTTGATATTTATCAATGAATGTTTACTGAGCACACTATAAGCATATTGTGAATGCTCAGAACTGGTTCCTTGCATCGCCACAAATAAACCTGTTTAAACCAACCAAAAAAGTTTCACACAAAGAGCCCGTCAACAAATGACACAAAATCTGAAACAAAACACAAGAAGAAGAAGAAGAACAACAACAACAAATAAATCTCAAAACAAAGTCTACGGCCATGACATTGAACTAAAATCCTGATCAAACTTGGTACAATCAGCTGCGATTCGAACCCGGGTCCCCCGGCCCGTAGTCCATGCTGATTACCACTACACCGCGGAGAAACCGCCACCTACATTTCTTTGGGCCCATAGCACGCCCGCTCTGCGTTAAAACCGGGGTAGGAATCTCATCAGCTGGGATTCGAACCCAGGTCTCTCAGTCCGTACTTCGATGTGCTTACAACAGTTGCTGTTTGTCCGTCGAGTCGACGAAGACGACATTAGCCACTGGGGGGGGGGGGGGGGGGGACTGGTTCGAGGCGGGATATATATGTCTATGAATGCGTAGATGGCTGACAAGGCTGATCCGTGCACGAAAGTACGTCGGACATTAGGACTGGGGATGAGAGGGACGTCATCGTGGAGGTTGCTGGCTCTGGCTTTCCCGACTTGTCTCATTTGTTCTGCTGCTGTTGCTGTCCTGTTGGCCTCGCACAGCTTGGTACCTTCGTAGATGGAGGAGCGCCACCCTGACCGGCCCATGGCATTCTCTTCCTACGAGTCAGGACTGATTTCAAACGCTTTCAGGGATACTTGTAGGGTGTCTTTGAAGCGCTTCTTCTGACCCCCGTGGGACCGCTTCCCATGCTGGAGTTCGCCGTAGAGGAGCCTATTAGGCAGCCGGTGGTCTGGCATGCGAGCTACGTGTCCTGCTCAGGATGGTGTAGACAATACTAATAATAATTCTTATATAGCGCCAAATCCCCGCTATTGTGGAACGACATTAAGATTTAAATATAAATTATGAAGAACAAAGATATAAATACACAAATACAACACATGTGTGAGAAAAACGCAGAGCGGCAACCAGCACACACACACACACACACACACACACACACACACACACACACACACACACAGACACACACACACACACACACACAATGTCATACATGCATGGGGAACACACAAGAGGCAACCAGCACACAGCGCGCGCGCGCGCGCACACACACACACACACACACACACACACACACACACACACACACACACACACACACACACACATGCCGCACTGTACCCACACTGGCTATGGGCAGCGGGCACACAGCTCCCAGGCCGAGGGATGCAGACAGTTAGATGCTGGGCATGGCTGCTTGGTCAATTACCACGGGTATCAGAAATCGTGTCCCATGTTTCTGACTGTCAGTCAATTGCTCAGATGCGGTACATATTTTGTTCACATTTCAGTTAGTAGCGGCCACTTGTTGTAGTCCAAATGAGCCAAAGTAAGGAGAATTTTCATGTCTCTGCCATTTGTCAGAGAATACATTTTGCTTCATTGGGATAAAGCAGATAACTTTTTGGACGCCGGTGTTCAGTGTCTGTTGATCATGTGATCAATACCTACCGCTGTTGCTTAGCTTTGTTTTTTGTGCATGCGTGTGTGTGTGTGTGTGTGTGTGTGAGGGGGCTCTCTATGCTTCAACTACTGCAGATGTTCTTGTGTAGTGTGCGACAGGTTGTTTTGAAAACCCGAAAACTCACCTCTTCACTGCCGCTAACCAGTAGCTGTTGCCACATCATCATCTTGCTGGTCGTGTGTGTGTGTGTGTGTGTGTGTGTGTGTGTGCCGGGGGCAGCGGAGACCGTGTATGATGCTGCACATTATGTGTTTGTAGTTAAATGTATGTGTGAAGGAATGCTGCGTGTTTTTCTGTTTCTGTGTGAGTGATTGCGTGTTGACTGTATAGCCTACTCTTAACTGGGCAGAGCGCGCGAAACACAAATGTGCACATCACAGTCGTTGCGCTCGGTGTGTCTACTAACTACAAAACTGAACACAGCTGAGCTCCGTGACAAACCGACTGAAGATTGTCTGCCATGCACGGTTTGCACGCCGAGTGACGTAGTACAGCCAATCAGAATCTGTTGTGGAAACCACAGTCACAGTTGTGGCTATTTGAAATCCAGGTTGCTGTGATGACGCCACAGCGGGGGAAACCCCCCAAATCACAACTGTGTCACAACTGTGGACAGCACTGTGGCGCTCCGCAGTGCCCAGTTAAGAGCCGGCTTAAGGCGCCCTGAGTTCCTGCGGGAGGGAGGGCGTCCCTTAAATACCCATTATTATTATTATTATTATTCATTTGTATAGGACCCTGCATACATGTAGCATTGTCACATTGTGGTAACGTTTCTTTATCAAATCTCCACCTCATCTCATTTTGTTGTGAAAAAAGAGGAATCTTGTCCTGCCACTTGATAATAATAGAATCGGCCACATTTCAACCTTCTAACTCATTTGCCTACACGAGAAGCAACCAGCTATACTAGCCCGGACTTTCTCGCTAAGAACCGCATACACAACCGGGTTGATACAACTGTTCAAGTACGCCAGCACCTGAAACAGCAAATTCAAATAAGAAAATTTCGCGATGTAGGCCGCTCTATCTACCAAACCGAAAGTAATCAACAAGTTCATGGAATGAACCGGAAGGAGAAGAATCCCGAACAGCAGAATGACGACAACAGCGGTCAAGGTCATCTGATTTCGGTGACGCGATTCGTAGCCCTGCGTCTTGGCGGCGGAAATGACGTGTCGGACTTTGGTCACGTGGAAAACGCCGAGGAAGATGAGTGGGATGACGTAAGAGAAGATGCTGTAGGAAGCGAAGAATATCTCCCTTTCCGTCTGCGTGGTAAGCCTGCAACAGATGTTTAAAATCGCTTTTATGACACAACAACAACAACAACAACAACAACAATGAGTACAAGCCTTCAGAATCCCAGATGGAAACGTGTGGACATGTTTCGTTGCTGAACTGATGATGATGATGGTGATGATGATGATGATGATGATGATGAGAATGGTGATGATTTAGCAGTTATTCCCCATCAAGCTGTGGTATACCGACGAGTATTTTGATCCAAGACGCAAATCAACCCTGAGCTTTAGCAGCAGCAATCAGTTGTGCGTATTTCGATTTTTAAAGGATTGCGGAGGGTGGGTGGGTGTTTGGGAGTTTCACGTCCTTTTCCACCACATACGGGTGATATCAAAGACGCGGCAACGATGAAAAAGCCAGCACAATATTTGGCCCCAGCCGGGATACGAACTCACGACCCGATCATTAGAAGTCCAACGCTCTACCATTCGGCCACCCCGGCTCCCGTAAGGGATTGAGGAGGAGGGTACGCAAACCAATGTGTAAGGTTTCATCTCTCTTGTTTCTAACCTTCCTTTTAACCCGTTTAACCTTGTTTCATCATTTTCCCTTTCTCTTCGCAGCAGTCTTTCTGCCATCAGTCAATCATTCTGTTGTAATATGCACTGACTGATTTCATCATGTTCAAATCCGAGCTGAGGCAAAATATTTGTGCTGGCTTTTTTTTCTCTCGTTGCCCCGTCTTCGAGATCACCCGTATGTGGTGGGAATATAAGAGACGGTAAACTCAACCATCCAACCAACAGTAATACCACTTCCACCCTTGAGCTATCTCAGAACCCAGCAGGTACCAACGCACACGATTGTGCAGGTGTGGACGCCACTTGCCGATTGGACTTCAGTGAACACCAACAGGGGAGACAACGCGGCCAGGAAAAAGACCCACAGTGCAAGGGAGGCAAACGCAGTCCGACGAACAGTCAGCGTGTGGATCGATTTGAGTGGGCGAGACAGCAGGTAGTATCTGCAAATGGACAGAAATATCATTGACAGTAGGGCATGGTGCTGATGTGCATTGGCTTGTTGTTGGCTTGTTGTTTCTACTCTGGAATTGTTCAGCCTACAGAATTAAGAAATTAAATGCAATTCTAAAATTCCGGCGAAACCTAAATTGCTGAGCTGGCCCTTCGAAACCCTGCTGCTTTGGAAATGTTCAGCCCACCAAATTTGAAAAATAAATGCAATTCTGAATTCCGAAATTGAGCTGACCCTTCGCACCACGTGATTGTGATGTGTTTATGTCCAGTGTGTAAGAGACTGCGTGTGATTCACGTAAGCGTGCGTGTTGGGTTCAGTTCGCGGCGCTTTGAGCCGATTCATGAAATTGGGTGAAGCGCCTATACAATACTTATTATTATTATTATTAATGTGTTCATGTCCAGTGTGTGAGAGAATGTGTGTGATTCACGTGAGCGTGCGTGCTGGGTTTAGCTCGCGGCGCTTTGAGCCAAATATCTGGGATAAAGCGCCTATATTAATGTGATTATTATTATTATTATTATTGTTATTTTATTTTATGATTTTAAGCACTTAGAACTATCAATTATTAATATGTTACAGTGCCATATAAGTATTATTATTATTGTTGTTGTTGTTGTTGTTATTTTTTATTAGTTTTATTAGCTGTTGATAGAAATATGACGAAAATAAAGTCACGGATATAAAGTGCATTACAGGCAAAGAAAGACACCACACACACACACACCACACCACACCACACCACACCACACCACACCACACACACACACACACACACACACACCTTAAAAAAAAAAAGACACATATGCAAATTTACAACAATGCGTTATTTCACCTGACAAGCGCCAACAGAACCAGATGATAAGACGCAGCGTAGGCAGGCACCATCCTGCCGTAAGTGAGAAACTTGCAGGACAAGGCACCGTAGGGCCAGTTGCTGGAGGTGATCATGAAGAACATCTCTATCGGAATGCGCAGTCCCACAAACAGCATGTCAGCGAGAGCCAGACTGCCGATCACAACGAACGTTGGTGTGCGCAGCGACCTGAAGATGGGGTCGAAACGTTGGACGCGGGTAACAAGAACAACAACAAGAGGAGTTGGGTGTTCGGAGAGGGGGGGCGGGGGGGGGGGGGGGGTTAACCCTTTCAAGTGATAGTACGTGTAGATCGGAACAGCCGTAGTCTAGTCTTAAGCCTGCTCTTAAATGGGCACAGCGCGCGAAACCCACATGTGCACATAACAGTCGTTGCGCTCGGTGTGTCTACTAACTACAAACCTCAAAACAACTGTGCTCGGTGACAAACCGACTGAAGATGCACTGTCCGCCACGTTTGCGCGCCGAGTGACGTAGTACAGCCAGTCAGAATCTGTTGTGGAAACCACAGTCACAGTTGTGGCTATTTGAAATCCAGGTTGTTGTGATGACGCCGCAGCGGCGGAAACCCCCCAAAATCACAACTGTGGACAACACTGTGGCGCTCCGCACTGCCCAGTTAAGAGCCGGCTTTAGAAAGAGCAAACCGAAGATACTCTCGGAAAACATGAACTTTGGCACATGCATAAAATAAGACAATACTACTACTACTAATAATAATGATAATAATAATATATGATAAAACAACAACAACAACAACAATAATAATAATAATAATAACTGATTATTGTATAGGCGCTTTACCCAATTTCTTGAATCAGCTCAAAAGCGTCGCCAACTGAACCCAACACGCACGCTCACGTGAATCACATGCATTGGACATGAACGCATTACAATCACGTGGCGCGAAGGGTCAGCTGATCACACACACACACACACACACACACACACACACACACACACACACACACACACACACGACCACAAAGTGGTGCTCAAAGAGCGGGGAAGATGCTGCTGTTTGCATAGTTTGATGCCGTGCCCACCATTATTTTGCTCACCAACTTTTTTTTTTTTTTTTTGCTGCCCCAACTCTTTTTTGCCAGTTCCAGTGGTGTTCCTCCCAGGTAAAGGGTGGAATCCACGGAGGGCTGGGAAGCTGGGGCAATTTTTATTATGCATGAGGATGGAGATGAGGATGATGGTAAGATGATGCCATGGAGGTCCGTGTGGTTTGGGACTGCGGGACAGGGCCGCATTCCATGCTTCCTGTCATAAAAAATAATATCCCGCAGGTCCTGGAACTACGGCACGTGCGGTGCCGGCCGTGTAATCATCCACATCATAAGACGTGTCATACCAAGGGAAGCACCCCCAAAGTCGCACCTGTAAAGTGGGTGAATCTCGGCTGTGTGGCAACAGCCTCCCCACTGGGCCGATAGCACACCCGCTCAGGGTAGGAGCCGACCTAGATAGAAAAAATCCCGCTTGCCTCGGCTGGGATTCCAACCCCGGTGTCCCGGTCCATGGTCCGAAGTGCTAACCACTACACTACGGGGGCAGGAGCTCACCAACTTTCACTTTCTGAAGTGGACGAAATGATTCTGAAGCGCTTGAATCTTGAATCTTGAAAAAATTGTATTTAGTCGGACCTCAGGTGGTAGCATGTTCCAGATGAATGCACCAGAACAGGAGAGACTAGACTTGAACAAGTCTCCGCTCCTCATCAGAAAAGCTCCTAAAAGTTCCCAAGTTCAATCTCAAAACTTTCGGTGAGCGTTCTTTCAGTTTCTGTGCCCCCAGGGAATGGGAATTCTCTGCCTCCCTTAGGAACACCCAGATCCTCTCACAGTTTAAGTCAAAACTAAAGACTCACCTATTCAAGATAGCATATGTAGTATCATCTACCGCCCCCCCCCCTCCACCCCCCCCCACACACACTTAGTGTTTCATGTATGCGTGAGCATGTGTGTGTGTGTAGCACTCTGAGTGCTCTCTGAGCAGTCTGTTAACGCTTTATAAGACCTATACGCGGACGTGCGACAAAAAGACTGTTACTCAAGGTGCTGTATCGGGTGTCACTGGGCCTGAAGAGTTTTGACAAGTAGGAAGGGGCTTTCCTTTTAAATTCTTTATACATCATCAGGCATTTGTTGAGGGCCAAATGTTTTTTTTTCCTACTGAATAGGAGATATTCTAGCACCGTGAGCTTTTCATCCGTGGTGAGAGTGGGGTCGGGAAGGACAAGCTTAATGCCGCGTCGGTTCAGGGAATTTAACTTTCTAAGATGAAATTCAGCACAACCGGCCCAATAAGCTGACGCATAATCTATATTTGGTCGGATGTACGGATAAAAAATAGCTTGCGCGTCTGTAAATCAACAACTGTTTAGCGCGCGCGCGCGCGCGAGAGAGAGAGAGAGATGATGATGATGATGATGATGATGAAACTTTGTTTATCAATGGTAAAAGGTTTGACAGAAATTCGCCAGTTTGCAAACTTGCCGTTGCTAATACTACAGAGACTATCTACTAAGGAAAAAAAGGGAGCAAAATATAAAAGGTATTATGCACTAAACTACAAGAAACAAAACCATCGAGAAAAACGTCCATCAGGTCAAAACGCATTCACACACACGTACGACCTTTGTAAACACAAATCACTGATATAATACTGAATTGGAAAGAGAAAGAGAAAGAGAGAGAGAGAGAGAGAGAGAGAGAGAGAGAGAGAGAGAGAGAGAGAGAGAGAGAAAGAGAGAGAGAGAGAGAGAGAGAGAGAGAGAGAGAGATAGAGAGAGAGAGAGAGAGACTCACCTGTCAGCAAGAACTCCAAGGATCACTGAACTGTTTCCAACAACTCCTATGAACAGCATGACGCCGAGCGCTGAGAGGTAAGAAATTTGATCTACACCAGGCTCTCCATTTGGTAACGTTGGCTGCGTGACGTTTACAGCTCTCGTGACGTTTACAGCCTCAGTGACGTTTGCTACTTCGGTAACGTTTGGAGCACCAGTGACGTTCAGATCATCACTCAAGTTTACAGCATTAGTGACGTTCACAACGTCAGTCACGTTCACAGCATGAGTTACAACATCTGTGACGTTTAAAGCATGAGTGGTGTTGATTAGTGACGTCATTGACGTCATGCTGGCGCTTAAAAACTTCCTATGCCTTTCAACTTTTATTAGAATTGTGTACTTTTTGTCTTATCAACGCCAGAAATCAGAACTAGCTGTACTACGCAAAAAGTAGTTATTGGTACAAATACTAGTTTGTCGTCCACTTCAGAAATGATTTATACAAATCCAGACAAAACTGTTAGGTAGGGTTTTCTCACAACGTTTCTGTGTTCAGCATCAAGGTAGACGTAAAAACTCGGTCTTGTCTAAGACTATCAAATCTCTGGTTTCCGAAACGACTGCTGATGATTGACTAATCACTTCAGTTTAAACTCACTCCTGTGCAAGACTATCAAACCTTTGGTTTCCGAAAAGACTGCTTATATAGTCTGGCTAATCCCTTCAGTTTAAACTCAGTCTTGTCTCAGACTATCGAATCTCTGGTTTCCGAAAACAAACAAACAAACAAACAAACAAACAAACAAACAAACAAACAAACAAACTGCTGACGTTCTGACTAATCCCTTCAGTTTAAACTCAGTCTTGTCTCAGACTGTCAAATCTCTGGTTTCCGAAAAAAAAAAAACTGCTGACGTTCCGACTAATCCCTTCAGTTTAAACTCAGTCTTGTCTCAGACTATCGAATCTCTGGTTTCCGAAAAAAAACAAAACCTGATGAATTCTGACTAATCCCTTCAGTTTAAACTCAGTCTTGTCTAACACCATCAAATCTCTGGTTTGCGAAACAACTGCTGATGGTCTGACTAATTCTTTTAGTTTGTTGCTAAGTTTTTTTCTCCGAAATTTTCCACTTTAAAATCGAAATTAAGCCTACACCTTAAAGTTGTTTTCCGTAAATTAGCCCTCAAAAACTGCTCCTTTCAGTTGAGTGAGTGACTTAGTTTTTAAGGCTTAACACCGAAGGCTAATTCGCAGCTGGCCTTTCACTCGTTTTGAGCTGAAACCAGTTGTGGAAGAGAATCAAACTCCACATTTCATACAGAGTTTTCCACTATCAAAAGTTGAATGAAAAGTTGCGCCAAAGTATGACTGGTTTGCTGCTCAGAGCTGAAAACAGTTGTATTATATATAGTCTACACAGAAATCAAACTCCACATTTCATATAGATTTTCCCCCCGCTATCAAATGTTGAATGAAAACATTCATGTATCCGTTCGCCATTTCCTAAATTGCGCCAAAGTATGGCTGGTTTGCTGCCCAGAGCTGCATTTATATAGGGAGGGACCAATTAATGGTAAAATACCACGGTGTAACTTGCTGTTTCCTCCCTCGCAAACAATAACCCCGGAGCTGTCTGGTTCCCGCGGTGACATGGCACCATGTGGGCTACATGATTTTAGAGTTAAAGGAGATGGTAATTAGATGTTGTACTTTATTTTTGACATCACCTGCAGCGGGTTGCCAAGGAAACCTGACAGCAGATAAGTTGGAAAGGGAGGTAAAATGTAAGCAAAGTGTTACGACTATAGTCGAGGCTCGGGTAGAATGAGTTAACGCGAACTGAAGCCGAACGGTGGGGACAAGTCGCTCGGGAAATGTGAAATGCCGTGACTGCCACATTAACAGCATTTAAGGCATTATCGCGGCTGTTTCATATTCCCGAACCTTCCGGTAAAACTTTTGTTGTGTCCGTTGCAGTTTCAATGAATTCAATCTCAGGCCCTCGAACCCATTCACAGCTCTTCGTCATAATCATGATGGCTAACGGCCTGCCAGTGCAAATGGCGGTTTTAAATTCCCAAAGCAAAGCTGACCTAGCTGGAGGCTGGATTGTCAATGGTAGGATCGCGTGTTCCAATCCCTGCTGAGACGCAAAAAATATTGTGTTTGTTTGTTTTATTTTTATTTGTGATATCGCCGTCTGTAAAACTTTTCTAAAGTGATTACCTGAACGGCTGTTCGTGAAATATGAATGTTTTGGTGAACACTGCCTGTGAAATCCCAGCTGCGAGAAAAAAAAAAAAAAAAATGTTGTCCCATCTTGCCATTGTTATTACGCTTATGCGATGCTACAGGATGTTTAACTAGCAAACTAGTTATTCCCAAACTTTCCGATAGAAGCAATCATTTTTGTAGTGGGCTTGCAACTTATGCCCTGTGCGTGTGTGTGTGTGTGTGTGTGTGTGTGTGTGTGTGTGTGTGTGTGTGTGTGTGCGTGTGTGTGTGTGTGTGTGTGTGTGCGTGCGTGCGTGCGTGCGTGCGCGCGCGCGCGTGTGTGTGTGTGTGTGTGTGTGTGTGTGTGTGTTATCACGTTCCGCATTCACAGCTGCAGTACCACGTGCGTGACAAACTTGCCGAGACATAGCGAAGTACAACAACAGATTGAACGTTAACTCATTTGAATCAGATATCAGGTAGGCCTACTTACATTTCCCGCGGATGCACGGGTCACACCACCACCCTAAGTTGTACGTAAAGAGTTAAAATGCCACGCATTGTAACTTGGAAAAAGGGTGGGTGGGTGGGTGTTTGGGGGTTTAACGTCCTTTTCCACCACATACGGGTGATAGCAAAGACGGGGCAACGATGAAAAAGCCAGCACAAATATTTGGCCCCAGCCGGGATCGAACTCACGGCCCGAGCATTAGAAGTCCAACACTCTACCATTCGACCACCCCGGCTCCCCTAACTTGGAAAAAGAAAAGAAACAAAAATACTAAAAAAATAAGAGAAACCACCACTCACAGTAAAGTTTGATATGCTCTTTCTTCTTTCCTTTCTTCTTCGGGGAGCCGGGGTGGCCGAATGGTATACCGTTGGACTTCTAATGCTCGGGTCGTGAGTTCCGTATCCCGGCTGGGGCCAGATATTTGTGCTGGCTTTTTCATCGTTGCCCCGTCTTTGATATCACCCGTAGAAAAGGACCCGGTGGAAAAGGACGTTAAACCCCCAAACACCCACCCCACCCACCCTCACTTCTTCGTGCTCAATATTTTTTTTTTTACGTCTTTACGTTTCAATCCACGTTTTCCACACCAACTTCTCCGCCATGTAAACTGGTTTAGATGAGCACGTACGTAAGTTTTCACTTGTTGTTCTCTCTTACAATGTAATGCTATTTACTGCTTGACGGTGATCCTTTAATGAATTAAAAAAAAAAAAGTTTAAACCAACGGAGAAAAAGCGGGCCGATCGTCGGGGGTTCTCTCCGGGTACTCCGGCTCCCCCCCCCCCCGCCCCCCTGCTTTAGATATGTTCAGCCCGCAAAGATTCAAAAATAAACGTCATTCTAAATTCCGAAATCTCAATCTTCGTACCACGTGATTGTAATGTGTTTATGACAGAATGCGTGTGATTCACGTGAGCGTGCGTGTTGGGTTCAGTTCGCGGCGCTTTGAGCCGATTCATGAAAATGGGTAAAGCGCCTATACAATAGTTATTATTTTTATTATTAAGAAAAAGAAGAAGAAATGAGAGAATAAGAAGACACAGCGCAGAAAATGACCCGTCCCTAATGCCTCTGAAGTTTCTAAAAAAAACATTACAACCTATTGTAACTTGAAAGAAAGAAAGAAAGAAACAAACAATCAAACAAACTCGGAAAGCGGATAAGCCCTCCACTCCATCTCTCAGTAATCTCTCAATCACACACCCATTCACCCTGTACAACGTTTCTGTGAAATAATAAAATATTTATCTAGCGTCTAACCTTATCTAAGCTCCAGGCGCTTTACATAAAATACATATTTATTCATATAAGACATAAGAAAACACAGATAAACAAACACAAGACAGGTAAAACTGACAAAACAGATAAAAACTAATAAAACTCATATCCACACACACACACGCACACACACACACACACACACACACACACACACACACACACACACACACACACACACACACACACACACACACACACACACACACACACCCCTGTTCCCTGCGCACACACGCACTCACACCAGCAGAACATGGCACAGTTATGAGAGAAAGATCAGACTCCGAGGCAGATAATCCTCAGCGCATACATTATTGAATTATCTACCGTGGTTTCAGATCTAAGTGTAAGCACTAAGCTTCACACTCGGTTCTACTTGTAAAGTTTACTATGTTTTGATTGTGTGTTGTAATTTCAATCACTATGGTTCGTTTGATCGGAGTGACGCATTGAGGGACAGGCGTAAGTACACAAAATGTCCGTAGGGTCATGTTTGGTGTTTGTTTGCGATACCCTGTTAGGCAGGTGTGCTAGTCGGGGAGCCGGGGTGGCCGAATGGTAGAGCGTTGGACTTCTTATGCTCGGGTCGTGAGTTCGTATCCCGGTTGGGGCCAAATATTTGTGCTGGCTTTTTCATCGTTTTCATCTCTCTCTCTCTCTCTCTCTCTCTCTATTACCGAACAAAAGTTTAAAATCCTCAAACTTCTACCTCTTAAACAGCATCTGGAGTTTAACAAATGCTTACTGATGCACAAAATTGTCTACTACAAAGCCCCAACATATCTCCATCAACTATTTAATTTCGAACATGATAAACAACATAACACAAGGAACAGTCTGCTCCCAGTGCCTCGTCCAAGGGTTGATATATATAAAAGTAGCCTGTCTTTCTCAGGGGCATCCATGTGGAACTCTTTACCACTGAGTATCTAAAACGTTTCCAAATTCATAAACTTCAAACAAATTCTACACGATACGCTTATCTGACGATATATATAGAAATGTGTTACATACATGTTTTGCAATATTAGAGACGACTGTAAATTTCTTACTTGGCATACAGCCAGTATCATCAGCACATGCCACGTATGTTTTGATTTGTTTATCGTGTGTATTTTTCTCTCCTGTATTTCCCCTAGATAGTTTATACTTTTCTTTTTTTTTAAACATTTTTATTGTTTGTTTGTTTGTTTTGATTTTTTTCTCAATACCCTTTAATGTAGAATAGCAGGACAGCATGTAAGATAGGCAGCAATGCCTAAATGCTCTATCCTGAATAAAAAACGTTTCATCATCATCATCTCTCTCTCTCTCTCTCTCTCTCTCAGCGTAATCCGCGTCCTCTTCACTTGCGGCTTGGGTCTGAACCCATTGAGCAGGTATCCCAACATCGTTTACTTGGAGTCCTGGTGGATGATCGGTTGAAATGGGAGCCACATATAGACAATCTGTGTAAAGTATTGTAACCGTGTGCAGGCGAAGGACGCAACGCAGAGGTCGCTTTGACTTGTGTTGGTTTATTGTGACACTCAGGAAAACAAAACAAAAACCCCAAAGGAAAAACCCAAAGGGAAAAACCTAAAAGAAAACCCCAAGGGAAAAACAGTGCAGAGTGAGAGCGTGTGATGGCAGAAAAATCGGAAAAACGTGTCTCTCCTACGAGTGTGGCTCGACAAAGACAATAACGATAACAGCAAACTAAACTGGCGACGTTCTCCCTGGCCACGGGCACTCGAACTGAAAGACGCATGGCCAGGGGACTAATCGGCTTATATAGGCGGGGCCCGGGCCGCAAAGGGAGCGGCTACCCCCGGCCCTAGGGAAGGCCTGGGGCGACGGGGGAAAGAGGGTAGATTTGTGTTTCTTACGGGTCAGTAATTTGTTGATTGCAGCCGATCTACTAGGCCTAGGCCGATCGGGTTTAAACCAAATGAAACTTCAAGGAAAGGGCTTTTACGCGATATAGGTTGGGACTAAATCGGGGCTAGGGTTATTTTACTATGAACTTATAAACAGCTCTACCGGATGGAGTTTTGATTGTGATAAACCACAAAATCGCTGATTACACTGCTTCAAACCAAACATCTGCCACAAAACCAAACATATCTAAACAGATCTAACTTCGCTGGTTCCAATGGACTATTCAGCTTCTCAATAGGTTAATGCTACGGCGGGATATCTAACCCCAAATCCGAGCAGAAACACAACTAATTTCGGCTACTGTGAGACATCATCAGGAACGACAATCGCTGTGGAGTCTCAAGTTATGGTTCCTAGTCAAAGGCACTGATGGCTAGCGGGTAAAGGGGTGACAAGGGTAGCTAGAGGGAAGGCGGGACGAAAATAAAGGAAGGGAAAAATATATAAAAAAAAAATAATCCGGGAAAATATCAATGGGTAGGGGCCGAGTATACCCGGTCTCAGTATTATCAAAGAACATATTTCTATTATCCAAACTGCAACACATAGTCAATGTTGATAGCCGAAAACTTTTCTTCTATGCCCATGTCAGGAGTCACTGCGATTATGCGTCAACTCTTTGGGATGGGTGTGGGGAAGTACACTTTAAAAAGATCAATGCTCTCTATCGCCGGGCTGTAAAGCTTCTAGTCCCTCGTTCTGTTTCCACAGATGATAAATTCGATCGTCTTGAACTTCTACCGCTCCGGAAACAGCTCATGCTCAACAAAAGTCTAATGATTCATAGAGTCTTAAATGGCAAATCCCCAGAATACCTTAGTACTCTGCTTGACATGAGCACGACCAGCACGAGGAACAGCTTGCTCCGTCTGCCACTACCTAGGACTGACATCTTCAAATCCAGTCTGTCCTTTTCTGGATCCTACTTATGGAATGCACTACCTCCGTACCTGAAATCCATTCATGGGCTGTCCAAATTCAGGGAAGCCACAACATTATATATCCGGTCATTGGAAGTGCCCTAGTTTATTTGCACGATCCAAGCACACTTTATCTAGTACATATATTCCCACACATATCCACTGCCGTTGCATTGTTTATGCTTTATATTAGCGCGCGTTTCATGTTAGAGCTATAGAAATTGCCAGATACATGTTTTCGAATATTAGTGACGAAGTTCTTACTTGCCATACAGCCAACATCATCGACATATGCCATGTATGTTTTGACTTGTTTATCATGTGTAATTTTCTCTTCTTCATTTCCTCTAGATAGTTAATACTTTTGTTTTGTCTTTTTCTCCCCCCCCCCCCCCCCCCCCCTGGTTTTGATGTTGTCTTTTTTATATAACCCTTTTACGTAGAATAGCAGGTCAGCTTGTAAGACAGGCAGCAATGCCTAAATGCTCTATCCTGAATAAAAAAACGTTTCATCATCATCATCATCTCACACACACACACACACACACACACACACACACACACACACACACACACACACACACACACACACACACACACACACACACGCGCACACAACTAAACAATTACTTGTGAATACTTCAGAATATCTGTAAAGCCAACACAGGCGTAGGTTAGCATTTTTGTTTTGTTTTTTCTTGAGATCCTGAATCCATATGATGTTCTTGTAATTATTACATTTACCTCTGCCGCGAAATCATATACTAGCTGTAGTATGCTTGCGAACTCTCGAGTGCATGCTTATCGATCGTAATTATTCATTTCTTAGCTGTGCCTTTTTATCATTTGAGCCTTGTCATTAGCCTCATTAGAACTTCCAGCCTTCAAACTGCACCGGGGAGGCTGGATCTTCACCCTGTAAACGCCTCTGCCATCAAAGTTTTTTTAAATTATTATTATTTTGTAAATACATTGTCTACTAGTATTTTGAATCCTTCCCTAACTGCATGCGTGCTCTGTGTTACCTACAAGTGAACAAGAAAAGATGAAGGATAAGCTAGAAGAAAAGACTATACACATAATACACCTGATCTTTCATCCAGGAAATTCTCTCTCTCTCTCTCTGAAATTGTCACACACACACACACACACACACAAACACACACACACACACACACACACACACACACACACACACACACACACACACACACACACACACACCAGTGCGTTGGTTGCTAGCTAATTTTAGATGCCTGCATCATGTCTTTTTCAGTCAGTACAACAATGGCGGGAGTGGGGGTCGGGGTGGGGTGGGGGTGGGGGTGCGTGTCAGTGGAGGTCCCTTAAAGCATGAGAGTTTAGGTGGAGTGGAGGGAAATAGGGAAGGAAACTCAGACCAGGTTAGTTCTCGAATTAAATACATGTAGTCACAACCAAACTGCTGTGTATCAATTAATGAATAACTTCATACGATTAAGATCTGCTAGCATTGCACAGCCTACATGTTCGTTTATTCCTGACCGAAGAGGTGGCACTTTTTTGTATCCGGCCATTAGCTGACAAGCGCATTATACAAACTTCAAACAGCAAGAAATTTAGTCCGTGTTGCTAGTTGCCAGGCTGTAAAATTTCGAGTCAAGTTACGCCGCCTCAGAACACTAAAAGTGTGAACACTGACTAGCAGACTCGGAGCGGAAAATCGAGGAGATATTTCGGCACTTCACGACGAGGTTAGCTGAGCTGACCCGACCGGCCGTCATAAGTTGTTTCTATCGCGATGTCTAGGGTCGGAAAGTGAAATCTTCATGTGCGAGCGAGTGTTCGCGTTTCACTATTGACTGTATCTCGCAAGGTCGCCTTTTCTACTCGTCCCTTTCCTTGTATGCAGCAGCAGCAGAGCTTACCATCTTCAGCAAACAACTAAGGCGCAGTCAAGTTTCCTGTGGAATCGTTATCACTCAACCGTGACCGCGCTGCATAGTCCCTCCCCCCCCCCCTCTCTCTCTCTCGCACGCTTGGCTGCATACAAACTGTCCTCCGGTACCAGTGGCTTAAACAGGGCAGGCGTGCGCTGAACCAGCTGACGCAATGAGATTGGGGATCATCAGTTTTGAGGGTGGGGCTTATTTGGGGAGGGAGGGGGTAAATGCATTTTGACAGCCTGGTCCCATTCCTAGCAGAAAGCCTCTGTTTGAAATTTGAAATTATGACCGTGTGGACCACAGTGCCATTCCCACTCCACGGAAATGCCATCGCATTAAATTATAATCATCGTTTTGTTTGTGTGGTTGCACAAGCATGTCAAACTAAGCAAAGGTGTTTTCGGCCAATTTGCGGGAACTGAGCTGTTTGATGTTACTAATCACTAGCTCAGTACGTAGCTGTGTGTTTTGCCAGAACTGACATAATTATCCTAAAATCCGCACTTAACTCCGCCTAGGGAAACGTTTCTGTCTGTTGTCTGCTTTTGTTAGTCATCCCTAACTTCCACTTTCTTTCGAGGGCTATGAGGATCTGTTTCTCTTCTTCTTCTCTTTTTGTATTTTTTCACCTTTTTATGAAGGATGATGCCTTTGAGTTGTACTTTCACACACAGCTCGTTATCACATTTAAGTTATTTTAATTTTTGATTTTTGATTTGCTAGCCATCGCAACCATAGTTGCAATCTATGAATGTCTGGCTGCTTGTTCTCGGTGTAAACAACACACGCGCACGTTTGCGTGTGCACTATGTACATGCGCGCGCGCGCACGTGTGTGTGTGTGTGTGTGTGTGTGTGTGTGTGTGTGTGTGTGTGTGTGTGTGTGTGTGTGTGTGTGTGTGTGTGCTTTACAGCTTTCTGTCTCTGTGACATCTCTCTCTCTCTCTCTCTCTCTCTCTCTCTCTCTCTCTCTCTTTGTGCCTTCTAATTCTAAATCTGTTTCTACAGTTGTTCTTTTTCGGCAGAATGATAGAAGGGTCGAGTAGTGGACGGATACTAAGACCAGTTAAGTTCCTGCAGGGTTCTGTCACAGACACTGTTGAATTTGGCAATGAAAAAAAATGGTCTAACTACTGTTACAGTCACATAGGCTTCACACTGTCACGTTGTTCCATAGTCTACCCTTTTTTTTTAATCATGAGAAACTTGAAGTTTTCGAACTTGGATAAATTAGAAGGAAATGACCGGGTAGGGGCCCGTATTTGTTTAGTCAAGTAGCCGCCGTTCACTTTCATGTGAGAGCGCAAAAAAAGAACCTGTCGGTTGCGTGAGAGTGGGTGGCCTCTCTCCTGACCTGCACACACACACACACACACACACACACACACACAATGCCGCGTCCGTGCTTTAAAACGAGAGACGGAAGGGGAGGGGTGGATTAAAAAGACCTTAGGTTGTATTACTGACACAGCCGGACTGTTTGGTTCTATCATGACTCGCGATGGAAAATAAAAGCGGTCATATACACTGAAACCGGCGTTAAGCCCGGATAAGCTAACTAACTAACATAATTATACGCTGAAACACTCGCACTCATTCTTGGAGCCGTAGCCTACAACTGGTCCGGTCAAGGAATGAAGGAGAACGTGTACACGGACGACACAGGCCGTGTTTGTTTAGCCAGGCAGCGGATGGTTCTTGCGTCGGCGACAGCGTGGACTCAGCTCTCCCCCGTCATTGGGTGGAAGAGTAGAGGGACCTCGGCCGGTCGCATGGGATTAGTGGCCTCTCTTTCCAGGTTTTGGTGCATTTTATAATAATAATAATAATAATAATTATTATTATTCTATAGGTGCTTTACCCAATTTAATGAATCGGTTCAAAGCGCCGCGAACTGAACCCAACGCACGTGAATGGCACGCATGCTCACACACACTGGACAAAACACATTACAGTCTCGTGGTGCAAAGGGTCAGCTCAGCTATTTTAAGTTTCGGAATTTAGAATTGCATTTGTTTTTCAAATCATTTTGTAGGCTGAACATTTCCAAAGCAGAGGAAGAGGAAACCGGAGTACCCGGAGAGAACCCCCCGAAGATCGGCCCGAATGATCGGTGCCACATACTAGAAGGAAAAATTCTTTGCCCCGAGTGGGACTCGAACCTGACCTCTGGCATTCGTGACAAGTCTCTTAACCACTAGACCACCGACCGCCCCAACATTAACAAAGTGAACACTGATTAACTAAGCCATGAGTGGCTAACGCAGCATTAACGACCTATTATTATTAGCACTTTGGCATGGTCACCGCAGAGTCCAGCGCACCCCCCCCCCCCCCTCTTCACCGCGCTCCTCTCTCTGTCACACTCTCTCTTTCACGGCTCACTGCGCCTAACAGTGGCTTTTCTCAGCCAGCAACACGCCTTGCATGTTTGTGTCGGACGAGCTGACGCAATGAGTACGGTGAAGAGGCCGGATTGGCCTAGAGTGGAGGGTTATCCAATGCTTAAGAGGTCCGAACGTGTTCCTCGTGACATGGTCCTTGTACCGTCCGCTGACGATATCTTTGTGTGTCACTCTGTGTGTGTGTGTGTGTGTGTGTGTGTGTGTGTGATCAAAGTTGTGAACATAATACTTTTCATCAGTTGATGATCACTTATCCCAAAAGGCGGTTCGAAGTTTTGCGCACTGCAATGAGTAGTCCACCGGCTTTAGTTCTCTAAAAAGACCATGATTATGTGTTACGTGTATTACTGACAGAGACTGTTTGTCGCAATAGAAACTTGAAATCAGTGATGTTATATACACACACACACACACACACACACACACACACACACACACACACACATGCTTGACTTTGTAGCCTACCATTAATTTTGTCTGGTCAAGAAATTAAGTCGAACCTGTACCCAGACAAAGGGATAACGCGTACCGTCAGTGTTTGTCTAACCATTGCAAGCAGCGAAACACTTTTACGTTAGAGATAGCCTGGAGGCAACTCTTCCGGCCTGACACTGTGTGCTTTGAAAAGAAGGGTCCCTCGACCAGTTGCATGGAATTGGTGACCACTTTAATCAGCTTTTGATACGTTCTAATAATAACCAACTGGACATAACCGACCTTGTCATGGCGACCGAGACACGGAACAGACTGAGTACAGAAATATTTTTTATCACGTTGGGCAATTTGGCTGTGTACGACCAGCAACTTAAACTGACAGCCTGTTCAGTAGATTTACGTTGTCACTGAACGTAGAGTCTTGTTGTATGTAAAATAATTGTCTGAAATAGAACAGTGCGTTGAGTAGTCAATGGGCGGTATCATACTTCGATTCATGTTGCTTCTCAACATTTGGACGTTCTGATTAACGCTTTTACCGAAATATCAAATCATAAAGGGCGGTACGTTGGGTTTCTTTATTTTATGATTCTCTATAGAAAAGTGCGTTTAGGTACGTGGCCGATTTCGCAAATGGTCAGAGATCCAGGGTAAATCCACTAAAGTTATACAGTAGGTGTCAGTCCTTGATTTGGTGGGTTTCCCAGAAGCTCATAGGGTACACTTAAACTCAAGGGAGGCAACTGTGTAGCTTTTCGTTGAGTTGGGACAGTCATCTGCAGGATACTTACTTCCCCTGATGGCAGCGTGCAACGCCTACAGAGACTAAGTTTTATTAGCATAGTCTAAGCGTGAAAATGGCTTGTTTTGTGAAACCAAAGATATATTAGCATAGATCAAGCAAGGAAAGGGTTGGTTTTCTGAAATCAAAGATATGTTAGCATAGATCAAGCTGGTTTTGTGGAACCAAAGATGTGTTAGCATAAATAAGCATGGAAAGGTCTGGTTTGAGAAACCAAAGACTTGTAAGCATTTCGGCAGCAGAAGGTTAGCATATGCTGAGAATTTACTAACAGTTAATTTGCATACTGATAGCAGTTAAATAGCAGACATTCCTTATTTGGAAAGTTGTTAGCATAGATTTAGCGTATTACTGTTTCACCGCTAAATCTGATAGCATATATTCAGCGGAACTTAGCACAAATCCATTAATGCTAACACTGTTAGCAGATGCTAACATTTGACCTGAATATTATATATAATTAATTATACGTACGTCTTTGATATCACCCGTATGTGGTGGAAAAGGACGTTAAACCCCCCAAGCACTCAAACACCCACACTGTAGTGATTTTTGTTGTCATGAAAAAGCGTGATTTTTCGTGATTTTTGTGTTATGTAGGTCAAGGTGCATGCCAGGCGGTCACAAAAAGAGGCAAGCTGCCAGTCAAGCTGGGACTTTTTGCACAGAGGTGGGACACAAGTGAGGCAAGCGGATTTGTGTGAACTGCCTCTCTGGCCTAAAGAGAAAGTAGACGTGCATTACTCCAGTGAGCGGAAAGGAGATATTCAATTTTTTTTAAACCCCTGTCAGGTGCGCCGTGCCTTTGAATGGTCTGTTCATGGTAGTAATTGTTTCTAGATTGAAGCATTTTTAGGGGGTGACAATGGTGCCTGAGGCTAATAGGGAATATATAGTTATTTTGAGGCCCTGTGTGTTTGTGTCCTTCGCCCACACTAAGCCCTAAAACCCCCACCCACTCACTCACTTACCTGCCCTCCTACCCATCGCAAAGCTCGTATTTGAGACTGTTCCGAATATGGTTCGGTTCACACTTGCCCTGTCGAGCACTTTTACTTTAGATAGGATAACCTCCTCAGCCTCGTCCTATTCTAATCTAAATGAACGACTGATTCCACTGGGATCGAAAGTGTTAACCTCCGCTAGCGCCCCCCTGCAGATTAAATAACCTACCGAATGGTTCTCCAGTTAGCGATAACGTGAAAAATAGATGGAATCACGGAAACTGCCTGCTCAGGTGAAGCCATTGGAAACCGCAGGCCACGTGTCGTGGTGCCTACGAGAGTGGACTGCGGCCTCGTTATACCCCGGGCTTTATCGAGAAATATTACTCCCCTGATGGCAGTTAGGTCGAGTGTCTCTCTTTTCCGCGGCGCTCTGTGTTTAATTAATAATACGTATATCACGCCAAGGGCAGAAGTCATGTATAGAGAATTATAGGTTGTCATGTATGAGTCAGAGCTTTACGAACAGCGACAGCATTCACTCCCCCCCCTCCCCCCTCCCCCCCCCACCGCCTCCACTCACTTGGAAAAACTAAACAAAAACAAAACAAAGCAAGAAAAATAAAAACAATTAAACAGCGACAACGACCCCCCGCCCCCATAAAACAAACAAACAAACAAACAAACCCACAACCCCCCCCCCCCCCACACACACACACACACACACAAACCAAGAAGAAGAAGAAGAACAACAACAACAAATCCCAACAAAAACAAAGAAGCTCACAAAAAAAATACCACCAAAATCACGCACTGCCCCCCCCCCCCCCCCCAAGAAGACAAAAAACCCACCAACCAGACAAACAAAGACCACAAAAAACCCAACCAGAAAAC
This sequence comes from Batillaria attramentaria, assembly GCA_018292915.2. NCBI lineage: Eukaryota > Metazoa > Mollusca > Gastropoda > Batillariidae > Batillaria > Batillaria attramentaria. The sequence continues at coordinate 627,689 of JACVVK020000164.1, forward strand.
AAAAAATTCAACAAAAATTGGAACCGTAAACACAAACAAGTTAATGCTTTTTTTCAACTGCACAAGTTTTTTTTTTATTTTTTTTTTTTAAAGTTTCTTTCATTTTGTGTTTTTGGCTTAATTTGGTCGGAAATCTTATTTTTATTTTGGTAACTCTCACATCCACACACACACACACACACACACACACACACACACCACACACCAACACACCACACACACAAAACTTTTTTTTTTACATTTGCCTTATCATTTCCACAAACGCAGATCTAGAGACAAAGTGAACTTTATTTACTTTGCTCCGCCCAGCTGTTTACCACTCTAACCGTAGACACTTGGTCACGTAGTCTCCAAAAAAACGCATGGTTACAAACTAAGCACAATTTCAAGCACAAAGAACGCATACCCTCCTCACACAATAAGAGAGAGAGAGAGAGAGAGAGAGAGAGAGAGAGAGAGAGAGAGAGAGAGAGAGAATTAATGGTACTTAATTTGTTCTGTTGAATAATACCCTTTACTCTCTCTCTCTCTCTTTGTGTGTGTGTGTGTGTGTGTGTGTGTGTGTGTGTGTGTGTGTGTGTGTGTGTGTGTGAGAGAGAGAGAGAGAGAGAGAGAGAGAGAGTTAACTCAACTATAAAATAATGAATAATTAAGGCACCGCCTCTTGTGACTTCATTAACCTAAAAACTGCTGAATTCCGCCTTCCAGTACAATTGGACATTACTCTTTCTGCGAGCTGTAGAGAAAAACGAGCATGAAAAACAATCCTATTAACCATGTACATCACCGTCTGTTCTGTCAAAGGTATCTTTGAAGAAGTTGAAGTTGTAAGTTGTCCGTAAGATATCAAAACAGCTGTCAATGGTCTGTTTAAACAAACAAACAAACAAACAAACAAACAAACAAACAAACAAACAAAACCCGATATGTTATATCATAAGACGTCACATCAAGACAAGATAGGCAACCAGCATAGTAAACGCCGATGAAGCAAACACTAGCAGAATCACAAGCAGACTTTCTGCAGAGAATTCCCCTTCGTCGAAATTACCGTCCGCGTAGGAATCTTCGTCCTCCGCGCCGTATCTAGTCCGTCCTGCCGTACCGTCACGACCGTTACCCCGGCCTTTTCGTTTAGCACCAGAACTTCTCTCAGACAAAGAACTACTTTTTGTCTCATCCACGTCAGAGCTGCTTTCCTGCAGTCTTTGGTACAAAAGTCTCCGTCGGCAAGGGCGAGCACTCTGGTGCACCATGTAATCGATTTCGTCAGCAGCCGGGTCGTAGGTTCCGGTGGCTCCCACCGGAAGTGCGTCATACTGAGACAGGCTGCCCCCGGATTGGTTGGACGAGGAGGAAGTGACGTCAGTGCGTCTCAGCAGCCTTGAGAGTTTCGTTGCTATGGAACTGTACGTTGAGGGTGCGTTCCCAGCGGCTGGTCCCACAGCAGGCTCCGATTTCTTTTGGTTCCGGGCCATTTCACACTGTGAACCAATCAAAAAAGAGAATTAGCATTTGCATTGTGGACTTTTATTTTAATACTTTTATTTCTTTCAAGCCCAAGCAAAAATAGCAATTTTACTCTTGAAAATCGTCAGATCACTACGGCTCAGTTGGTAAAGTTCGGCTGTTAGGGGGTGCAAATGTATACCAGTCAATTCCGTCGATATTTCGGCATAAAGTAAAGTCGTAGAACGAAGTCAGCGGCCACGTGACTTCACCTCGCCAGACCCCGGAGTACATTTGCGTTGCGGGAATACAGTCGCCCCCCGTTAGTGGACGACTGGAGTTTATTTGCCCCTTCTGCGTATGTCTGGTATACATTTGCACACCCTGACGGGCGAACTATACCAACTGAGTATCACGAGGAACCACATCAAGATACAGTATCATTACACAACGTGCAGTGTTCCCGGGCCTAGCGTAATAGTGGCTTGAAGTGGCTCCTACTGGTGTGCATTGGCTTTTTTTTTTTTTTTTTTTGTTGTTGTTGCCCCAACTCTTTTGCCAGTTCTAGTGGTGTTCCTCCCAGGTAATGGGTGGAATCCACGGAGGGCTCGGAAGCTGGGGGCAATTTTTATTATGCATGATGATAGAGATGAGGATGTTGGTAAGATGATGCTAGGGAGGTCCGTGTGGTTTGGGACTGCGGGACAGGGCCGCATTCCACGCTTCCTGTCATAAATATCCCGGCATTAACCAGGCCCGGGAAATACGGCACGTGTAATCATCCACATCATAAGACGTGTCATACCAAGGGAAGCAACCCCTGAGTCGCACCCGTGAAGTGGGTGAAGCTCGGCTGTGTGGCAACAGCCTTCCCCATTGGGCCCATAGCACACCCGCCCTGGGTAGGAGCCGACCTAGGTAAAAAAAAAAAAAAAAAAAAAAACTCGCTTACCTCGGCTGGGACTCGAACCCGGGTCTCCCAGTCCATGGCTCGAAGTGCTAACAACTACACTACGGGGGTGGCTTTTTTTTTTATTTTTTTATTAACAAGTCTTATCACATTTCGGCCAAGGTGGTGGAGCTCGGGCTCTCTGGGATTTATTGTTCATGTACTTGTTTGTTTATGATCAAATTCTCACTATTTTGGTGAGTGCTTTCCCAATAGCCTTACTGACATAGTTATGAAGTTTCACAGATCCATCACGACTGAACAACAGACGATTGCACAACTTACTGCACCCGCGACGTACGGGGATGGTTCAACTTTAGACTTGGAGCAGTGACCGGGTTTGTTTTGTCCGATGTTTAACAATGTAAGTACCCCTTCCAAGAGTTCTCTTCACTTCTGTCCAGTCAGTGACACAAGTCTACTCCCCATGGATGCGCCTTCCCCCGTCCCCCTGCCACCTCCTACCCCGCAACCTCCCCGCCCCCTCCCTCCTCCCCATGAATGCCCCTTCCCTCTCCCCCAACACCCCCACCTGCCTGTTTCGCCACCACAACCCTTCTTATTGTCCCTTTCACGGAATTTGGGTTGCTTCTCCCGGGAGCAGCTATTCCGTCAGTCAGTATTCAGTCAGTCAGTCAGTCAGTAATTAGTGCGTCATACCCCTCACACTCCTTTCCTCAATGTAATCCCTCGCTGCAGCCACGGCAGAATGACAGTTAACTGCTTATGTGGTTAAATCCCTTACGATGTAAAATACAGATCGCTTGATGACTCTCTCTCTCTCTCTCTACACACACACACACACACACACACACACACACATGGAAGCACACACACACACTGAAGCACACACACACACACACACACACACACACACACACACACACACACTGAAGCACACACGCACACACACACACACACACACACACACACACTGAAGCACACACACACACACACACACACACACACACACACACACACACACACACACACACACACACACACACACACATGGAAGTACACACAATTTAAATGACAAAAAAGCCATTAAACAACGACCCCAACTTAGCCGTGCACTTTGTGAATGTGTCTGCCGGTTTTCAAGCGCCGCGGGGATTTATGTGGCGGTAAACCCATTTATACGATCGATAACCAGTTGTAATCCGACACTGCTGCTCCCTTTTACCCCATCCCCTCCCCCCCCCTTCCTCCTTCCGCCTCAGTGACGTAACGACCGAACCCAAGAAAACACCCTGCAGTATAACAACAGACGCGTGCACTGCTATGTGTGAATGATGATGATGATGGTGATGGTGGTGGTGGCACCTAATACATACACTTTACTGCCCTCTAAGAGGTATCGGGAGATCGGCCAATGCGGGCCCGCCGGCAGAGATGACGACGATGACGATGAAAACTTGATATAGCGCACGTATCCACCCTGAGTGCTTATGGAGGGGTCTTTTCGGGAAAAATAGGAACCCCATACCCCCCACCCCCACCCCATCAAACCCCCTCTCCCCCAACAACAACAACAAAATCAACAACGCCCCATCCAACAACATCAACAACAACAAATGAAACAAAAAAAGCAACCACGACAACAACAACAAACAAAACAAAAACAACACACACACACACACACACACACACACACACACACACACACACACACACACACACACACACACGCACGCACACGCCAACAACAACCACAAACACGGAAAACAGCAGCGAGATAAACAACAAAAAAGACAAACAAAACAAAACAACAGCAACAACAACAAACGAAACAAAACACACACACACACACACACACACACACACACACACACACACACACACACACACACACACACACTCTAATACTGGCGCTAGAATGATACAGGCAGACATACGGCGAACGCCCATCGGCGTACGCGCCAAACTGAGCAATCGATTGCATGCTTAGTCGAAGGGACGCAACCGCCGCCATAGCATAACCCTGCCTTTCATTTCCGGAAAGCCGATGCGATCATCAAAATATGATACCCCCCCCACCCCCCCTCTACCCTACCCTTCAATGTATTATGTAACTCTTACCAAGGTCATAATTATGGGTTGTTCCACGTCAGAATTCATGTTCCGAATTCAAAACTGACATCCCTCGGTGTACTCTTTGACGTTTGACAGCTGGAAGTTTGTGCAAAATGTTGAGTTCAAGATGCTCAGTAGGTCACGTTACCCTTTCAGACACGTTACACCTCTTTGTCTATGTAGCCCCCCTCCCCCTCCATCCAACACACACGAACACACACACACACACACAACACAGCTCCAACCTTACAGACGTCTACATCAAAAATGCAGAGAAAGTGCATAATTATGGATGCCTTCCGAAGGAAGTGGTAGTAAGCTTATATGTAAACAAAAGTATCAAATTCGTCTTCAACGGAAGAAGATGCCACCAGGATCTCTGTACATTACCTTAATATTATGTGCAGACGACCGTCCTGGATAGCAGTGTGGGTTGTCTGGATCAGTCAGCTGCCAGCAGACGAGAATCCTACTGCAGTGCCATCACAACACACCATAGCCACACAGTGTCTCCACTGCTTCAGAAACGACCATTAAAAAAAAAATTCTTACTGTCTCTCAGCATCATAGTCAGTATCACAGAATATCGTTATTAGCGGCTTCATAAATGATCAGTCTTACGTCACGTCACGCCTGAATGACCACCAGAAATGCTCCCGCCACGCCTGTCATGTCCACCGCCTGTTCAGTCTCACTCATCAGACATTGCTGTACAATATGAGCACACAAGAGTAGTTACAGACTATGGCAGTCTTCTTCTGAGCGGGCTGGAAGTCGTCGCAATACCAAGTCAGACACAGAGAGACGAGTTCTGCGACAAGAACAGCGCGATGTGTTCGCTGTTCACGCGGAATCCGAGCTTTTCGCAAGAAAACGATTTTTTCCTAGCCGCCTCTGTGCTGCTTGTAGCAACTGCCGAGGAAAAATCAATAGCAGAGCCGTTTGCGCTGGCAGACTCACTCCGGTCTGCAGTGCTAGGCACGTGCCGATTGGTCAATATTCTGTAGACATGGTTACACTGACTTTTGGTGGGGAATTTTGCACGATCGAAATAGAGGCAGGGGTTGAAAAATAGAATATAATAATTCCGGCTGAATTTCATTTTATTTTTTTTATTTTTTTTTACCATTTATTCCCAGTGTCCTAAAATATGGGACGTCAAGTTCTGAGACAGGGCATGGTGTGTACAAGTAACTATGCTTTTGACAACTGCTGATTTTTGCTGATGTAAGAATATCGTGAAATTGTCATTTGTTCAGAGAGAGCAGTATGTTTGAGTGGTCTCCCTTGTATTACGTTTGATAGATTAACAGAGCCTAGTTGCCTTTTTATTAGCGGCAGAGCGTTGGACTTTCAACGCACGGATCGTGTATTCGAATCCCGGCTGGGACCAAATATTTGTGCTGGCCTGTTTCTCGTTGCCCCGTCTTTGGTATCACCCATATGTGGTGGAAAAAATTAAAAAGGACCTTTAACTCTCAAACACCAACCTACCTACCCGCCCCTCATTTCAAGTCGCGGCTATGATCATAATGCACTTTTTACCAGAACCGTGCTGACCCTCACGTTCATGACAAGGCAGATTTCAAAATAGGCCGGCGCGAGTACAACTCCATTGGAACATGTGTGCCTTTGAACACCCTCCAAGGACAATTCTGGACGACAGAACGTGACACATGTCTTATCCAATTCACTCGTGTTTCCGGTGTGGGAGCACGTGCACTATTACGATTTTACTTCTTAAAGGGAACGAACTGGTAAGTGGAAGCAGTGAGGGAGAGAACTGTACCTATATTATGGGAAGAGTGATCACTGGACCGAGCAGTCCCCCCCCCCCCAAAAAAAAAAAAATCAAAAAAAATCTGGGAACTTCTAAATCGAGTGATCACTTTTTCCATACAGGCACAGTTCTCTCCCTTGCAGCGTCCACTTACCTATTAGCTCCCTTTGAATAGTAAGTTGCTGCAATCATTACTTGCTAATTTCTTTTTAATGCTTTTTGTTTTACTTCGACAATGCACCGTTTTCGGACAGTTAAAGACAGAAAGTACCTACTCTAACTTGTAAGAGTACACACCGCCTCCCTCAATCCTCCCACACATGTTTCGGCATTTGACGTCCACGACTGGAACAAACACCGTGTGTTATCAGTAAGTACTAAGTTCCAATTTTCCGTTGACCTGTGTGCTCGTATAAAAACGGGACTGGTATGGGATAGGTGCGTTTGCTGAATCATTTTGTGTCTAGTGAATTTGGCGTCATGTTGCTGTGTGGTCTGATTCTCGCCACAGCTGTCTCATGCGTTCTAGGTAAGTACATGTTCGTCTCTATATGCTGTTATCATGGAGCTAATTTTGAAGATAAGAAAAATATGAATTATACCCGCCAATGAGAAAAAGAGGGGAACGAGAACACACACACACACACACACACACACACACACACACACACACACACACACACACACACACACACACACACACGCACTGACGCACGCACGCACGCACGCACGCATGCACGCACGCACGAACAGAGCGTTGCCATATTAGGTCGTCATGTACTTATGTAATGATAAACATGAAGTGATGTATATAGTAGCCGCATTCTTTACCTAACAGGTCTAATAAAGGGCAGAGTAACTCGGCTAGACTGCTCGGACCTTGTTCGAGCGCCAGAATAACAGACAATTCACTTATTTTTTGGTGTGTGTGTGTGTGTGTGTGTGTGTGTGTGTGTGTGTGTGTGTGTGTGTGTGTGTGTGTGTGTGTGTGTGTTGTTGTCGTTGTTGTTGTTGATTGTTTTGTGTTCTTCTACTGCCCTAAGTCTTTTGCAACTCCAGTAATATTCCTCCAAGGTCATGACTTGGATCCGCGGATGGCTCAATAGCTGTGGGCAATTTCCTGCATGATGATGATGATGATGAAGTTGATGGTACGATACTGCTATGGAGGTCCGTGTGGTTACTCACAGCTTTCGTTCTGCACCAGCCACACGCTGACCAGCGGGTCTCACGCGGGGGCTCACGGGATAGGCTGCGTGAAAACCGGCTGTTGTCAGTACGGCCTACAGATCGCTAGTCTGTGTGCTGGGGACAATGTCTGTTGCTTCACATCCGATACATGTGGCGGGACAAGTTCTGGAGGCAGTGGTACGTGTGAGATGTTTGTAATGTTGTATGTAATTACTCCCCCCCAAAAACAACAACAACAACAACAACAACAACAACAACAAAAAACAAACACCCCCCCCCCCAAAAAAAAAAAAAAAACCCAACCCCCCCCCCCCCAAAAAAAAAACAAGAAAAACAAACAAACAAAAACCCACCAAAAAACAAAAAACAAAAACCCACAAACAACAACAACAAAACAACCCCCAAAACAAAACAAAACAAAACAAACAAAACAAAAAGAAAACAAACAAGCAAACAACAACAACAAAAAAAAAACCCGAAAATTTGGAAACTTAAATTGCTGAGCTGACCCTTCGCTCTTCACACACTGATTGTAATGTGTTGATGTTCTGTGTATGAGGGAATGCGTGTAATTCACATGAGCGTGCGTATTTGCGCGAGTATGATACCATTGTTATTACTGTTTTTATTACAATTATTATTTTGTTGTTGTGGTAGTTGTCATAATGGCTGTCTGTGTGTGCGTGCGTCCATGTGTATATGTGTGCATGTGCGTGTGTGCGTGTGTGTGTGTGTGTGTGTGTGTGTTAAAACAGGCCGCACAGATTGTTACGGAACTATCGACCACCTCCATCCGACAGGCAAAGCCAGAGGAGGTAGGAAATCTGCCATTTTATTTTGTGTTATAGTTTGTGTTTACACCGAAGAGAGGTTGGTGGGGTGCGGTGGGTGGGGTGGGTGTTTGGGAGTTTAACGTCATTTTCCACCACATAGGGTGATATCAAAGACGGGGCAACGATGAAAACGACAGCACAAACATTTGGCCCTAGCCGGGATACGAACTCACGACCCGAGCATTAGAAGTCCAACGCTCTACCATTCGGCCACCCCGGCTCCTCGGAAGCTGGGACAATCTTTATGCATGATGATGAGAATGGGGTTGATGGTATGACTAATGTGGAGGTCCACATGGTTCGAGACAGGGCCGCACTCCACACTTCCTGTCATAAGTCCCCCGGCGGGAACTACGGCACCTGCGGTGCCGGTCGTGTGATCATCCACATTTTGAGGGAAGCAAAGTCGCAAAAGTGTGGGTGAGTCTCGACTGTATACCCATGGCACTCCCGCTCTGGGCAGGAGCCGACCGAGGTAGGTCAAATCCCGCTTGGCTAGGCTGGGGTTCGATCCCGGGGTCTCCCGGTCCATTGTCCGAAGTGCTAACCTCTACACAACGTGGGCCGGCCATTTTGAATCTCTAAAGCAAACCGAAATGTTCATTTACATATCTTTCTGACGAAGAAAGATTTGTGATTATCACCCAGAAATCGCCATACCAGTAAAAGCAGTAGTATGAGAGAGTGTACGCTAAAATGAATGGAATGTCAAATGTAAAGTGGAAATCTTTCTCTCGTTAGATATCTGCTGTCTTTCTCCGTTGAGAAATCTGCAATCTTTTTCTGTTGAGAAGTTTGCACTTTTTACCTCTGTTGAAGTTTCTTGTCTTAAAATTTCAAGTATCAGCAAAAGATCACCGTCACGTAGAAACTCGTCATTATATATATATATATATATATATATATATATATATATATATATATATATATATATATATATATATATATATTTTTTTTTTTTAAATTTTAATTATTATTATTTTTGGTGGTAAACCACGTGACACTCTTTCTTGACAGGTGTTGCTGCCTCAAGAAGTGACGTGGATGTCAGAATCACAGAACTTAACGGTCTGAAGACGTGTTTCGTCAACTGGGGAAATGCGCATTGTGAGTGTCTCTCGGCGCCGAATATTGCGAAGAATGTGTGTGTGTGTGTGTGTGTGTGTGTGTGTGTGTGTGTGTGTGTGTGTGTGTGTGTGTGTGTGTGTGTGTGTGTGTGGCTGGCTTACTAATTACACAGTAAAGCAAAGGTCCAAAATCCAGCGGTACTTCTTTTTTTTTTTCCACAGGCATCGAGCCCGCTCTTCTGGCTGCAGTTGCAAGCCGTGAGACGCAAGGGGGAGCTCTCTTGGACTCCCGGGGTTACGGAGACAACGGAAACGGTTATGGGATCATGCAGGTTTGGCGCTATGTTGGATATGCTGAGCTCAGAGTTTATCTATATTCAAATTCTTTTTTTTTTTTTATTACACTGTGTGGCCTGCTGAAATGAGCAGTCATATTCCCTTCTACGCAGTGTGACATCCACACGTCTGGCCTGGACTGCACGCGCTGTTCTCCGCGATCGTGCTGCCACCTGGAGATGATGTCAGCATTCCTGATTGAGAAGATTAAACTGGTTCAATCTCGGCACACCAGCTGGAGCAAGGACCAGCAACTGCAGGGTGTGTTGCTTGTTCGTAAAGTGTTAATGAGTGCATGACGTATGATAACTTAGCAGTTATGAACTTAGTCCTACGTATCATTAGTACTACGTATCATTAGTCCTACTTGTCGATAGTACTTCGCTTCTTCACGCTCGATAGTCCATCCATTCGCAAACATTAATTAATCTGAGCAGCAGAAGCATTAATTAATCTGAGCAACAAAAACATTAATATTCTTAACAACAGAAACATGATTTAATCTGAGCAACAGAAAAATAAATTAATCTGAGCAACAGAAACATTAATTAATCTGACAGATAGCCAGACAGACAGACAGACAGACAGACAGACAGACAGACAGTGAGTGCTCAAACAATGATTCGATAAAGAATGAGGAACAAAGAAAGAATCAGAGCAAGAACTGTCGCCCGAACCGGTATCGATCACGACCAGTAGGACTGTCGTCGCCTCTGTTTAAAATCAGAAAGAAACCACGAAAATGTAGGACTATCGACACCTAGGACTCACGATACGTAGGACTGACGAGACGAGACGAGTACCGTATGACTATACCGACATGTAGGACTACTGAGCGTAATACTATCGATACAAAATTCGTAGAAATTATTGGACTTATCGACACGTAGGACTGTCGACCGTAGGACTATCGACACGTAGGATCGGACTATTGACACGTAGGACTATCGAGCGTAGAACTCTCGACACGTAGGACTATTGAGCGTAGGACTCTCGACACGTAGCACTATTGACACGTAGGACTATCGACACATAGGACTATTCAAGAGCACGCATAAACTAAACCTGGCACGGACAGGAAATTGTATGACAATACGTAGTCCCGGTGACGGCCCCTCTTAAAAACCAGGATGTGGAGGACACGAACACGCATGGGTATAGCCAAGACTAGCCAATAGTGTAATTTGTTCGATAGGTGAGAGAACTCTTTGTCAATCTCAGTTTCTCGCTTCGTTCACAGGAGGCGTGGCTGCGTACAATTACTTCCCCTCTGGGACCTCTTTCTCCGCTGTGGACAGTCACACCACAGGACATGACTACAGTAATGACGTTATCGCGCGTGCGCAGTGGCTGAAGAACCACTACCACTACTATTAGCCTGGAAACGTAATGTACTGGTTTCGTTGAATTATTAGGGATTGGCCCGTGAACTTGGAAAATAAACGGTATTGTAATGACATGTATGTAAATTATTTTGAGTTATACGTCTTCGCATGAGGGACAGTTGCATTATGCAACACACACTTTAATATATTATAATGGGTACATTATTATGGTATATATTATTTTATGTACACACACACACACACACACACACACACACACACACACACACACACACACACACACACACACAGCATAGTTAATTTCATGCAGACCTTTATCTCTCGATCTTGCCAAGTTTACAAATTACGACCACTTTACAGCAAATCCCGGAAATACAAGACGGTTCTTAACCAGTTGTGATGTATATAGTTTTCAGTCTCACAACCATGGGTATTACTAACCCAATTCTTAGGGTGTTATCATACCAGTAAGCCCAAGAAACCCAGCATTTACGGAAATATCTACCAATGAATCATTGTATCGGCAGGATGTCATCATACAAGTTGCGGCCGCCATCTTTGCGCGTCGTATGACGTTGAACACACACACACACACACACACACACACACACACACACACACACACACACACACACACACACACACACACACCAATCAGAATGGTCAGACTCTGCTGTGAAACTCACTGTCACAACTGGTGAGATTTTGAATAGCCGTATAGCTGTGATGACGTCACAGATCGTCCCATATTTGGGACTCTAGGCATACAGGGGTTAACCCCTAGAAGCCAATTCAAAAATCGCATTTTGACATGAAATCTTCAGATCACTTGAAGCCACTATTACGCAGTCTGCAACAGTCTCAGCAGGGGTGGTCGAATGGTAGAGCGTTGGACTTCTAATGCTCGGGTCGTGAGTTCGATCCCGGCTGGGGCCAAATATTTGTGCTGGCTTTGTCATCGTTGCCCCGTCTTTGATATCACCCTATGTGGTGGAAAAGGACGTTAAACCCCCAAACACCCACCCATCCACCCTGCAACAGTCTTACGCCTAGCAGAAAGACCCACGGCTTGCGTAATGGTGGCTTGAAGTGGCTCGTACTGGTATGCAGTGGCTTGTTCTTTTAACCAGTCTTGTCATAGCGATGGGTGGTCGGGCTCGGCTTCTTAGGAGTTAAATGAATGTCGGATTTCAACAGGTTGCGTTCGGCCCTTTTTCTTCAACTTTTTCATCATTGCAGCAGATGTGAGTTTGGCTATCGTACAATTTATCACCACAACACACAGCGTTAACAAAGCGTTCATTGACAGTTCCTTTACAACAGACGTGGGTTTCTTCGTCGTAGACCCTATTCCCACAACATTCAGCATTGGGAATGCGGTTTTCGATAGCGCCTCTACAACAAATATGGGTGACTTCATCGTAGAGCCTGCTGCTACAGCAGTTAGCACTGGGCCCTAGGGTATTGCGATGTACTGTACAATTGCAGCAAATATGGTTCTGTGCATTGTACACAGCGATGCCACAACATTCAGCATTTTGAACAAGGGTCCTGATTTTGTCACGGCAGCAAATGTGGGTTCGGCTATTGTACATTCTCCTTCCGCAGCATTCAGTATTGGGGTAATTGGGACCGAGTGTTCCGTCGCAACAGAGGTGGGTCCGAGGGTTGTAAACCACGTGACCACAGCATGCAGCATTTGGTACACGGTGGTGGAGTCTGTCGTTACAGCAGATGCGAGTCTGGTTGTTGAAGACTTTGCTACCGCAGCACACAGCATTGGGAACCCTACGGTGAGCATTATCAACACAGCAAACGTGAGACTCTGTGTTGTAGGCGGTTTTGCCACAACACTGAGCGTCCTCAACGCGGTGATTCACTGTACCATTACAGCAGATGTATTCGTGTTTGTTGTACATCTCACTCAGACAACACTCAGACATGGGGTTGCGCCGGTACAATCTGCCATCACAACAAAGCTGGACATTGTTACGGTACGCCCTCTTACCACAGCATTCAGCGTTGGTAAAACGGTGGCTCACTTTACCATCGCAACAGATTTGCTCATCTCCGCGATACGCCGTATTGCCGCAACATTTAGAATCGTGGTAACGGCGGTGGACTTTGCCTTCGCAGCAGATTCGGACCTTACTGTTGTAGACTTTGTCGCCGCAACATTCAGCATTGTCAAGCCTGTGGTGCACCGTACCGGCACAGCAGATCTGAGTGTGGTTGTTGTAGACAGCATGACGGCAGCAGTCGGCGTTTGGTACGCGCGGACTGATTTCACCTCCGCAGCAAATGTGGGTCACGTGGTCATGCGGTTTGCACTGAGTCCAGGACTGCAACACAAGATCATCATCATCATCATCATTATCATCATCATCGTCGTCACTGTCGTCGTCGTCGTCGTCTCGTGCAGTAATGCGGGCGTGAACCACGTGACTTGAGGTGTGTGGGTGTTTGGGAGTTTAACGTCCTTTTCCACCACATAAGGGTGATATCAAAGACGGGGCAACGAGAAAAAAGGCCAGCACAAATATCTGGCCCCAGCCGGCGGGATTCGAACTCACGACCCGAGCATTGAGAGTCCAACGCTCTACCATTCGGCCACCCTGGCTCCTCCACGTGACTTGAAGATGTAGGAGGAGAACGGAATATATAAAGAGAAGGCATCTATCGTTGGCTTCGTCTTTGTCGAAAGATTGTCGTGGGATTTTTCAGACTTAGCGCGCATACTTGATATTTGTGCGTGCGTGTGTGCACAAGGGAGGCCCTAGGGGCAGGTACAGTAGCCAAGCCTACACGTGATTTTGACCCGATTTGGAAAGGAAAAAATCCATCCAAATTCCTGCCCACCAGGGATTCGAACCAGGCAGCTGCGGATCCAAAGTCGGATACCTTAACCACTATACCACTGACAGTAAACATTTAAACAACCAACCAACTTACGTCCATATCGTGGAACCGATTCAAGCAGGTAAGGCACGTGTATGGAGAAGGTCTGCTGGCGAATGAGGTGAGTGCGGCGTCCTTTCACTCTCGCCAAGCGGACCAAATACGTCTCGGAACCCACCTCCCTGACGAAATGGATGCGAAGACTTTCACCGGGCTGCAACGTGACTCGTGGTCCAGACGAGGCGAACACATTCGGGTGGTCTGTAAAAGTAATCGATGTCGATAATTATGTAAAGATCATCATCATGTAAACACTTCATGTGAATATGTCTATCGTGTAAATATCAAATTCACCATCTCAGAATCATTATCATGCAAAAATCATTATTTTAAATAATCATCATGTAAAATAAACATCCCAAAATCATCTTAATCTTTAAATCATCATCATCTAAAAATCATCATTATGTGAAGCTTATTATCATGTGAAGATTATCATCATGGAAGATCATCATGATATGAAAATCACCATATTTAAAAGTCATGCAGAAAATAACAGTCATCGTAATTATTGTCGTTGTCTTCATCATCGTCGTCAGTATTAACATAACTAACATAATCGTCTGTGCTGCATTTAAAAAAAATAAACACATTATGTTACTTTGAAGATGACAATGCTGAAAGAAAAGAGAAACCTCTTTTAAGGCTTTGATTTTTCTTCCAAAAATCCTTTTCTCTTCTGATAATTTAAGTACTAACCTTGTGCTTGAACGCTGTCACAGAAACATACCAGAGCTGCCACAGTCACGACAGGATACAGGATCATCGTTCTCCTGAATTTCGTCTCAGTCCGTAGCCATTCGTGTTACACGCATAGACTGGGCAAGGTCCGATGAATATCTCACCCTTAAATAGCCCTCAAACAGCTCTGAATCAGGTAAACTCGTTAAAGGACCCGTCCAACAAAGTTCAGCACAAGAAGTGTCCAAAAAGTGCTTGAAACGTGTCCCATCGTGATATAATTATAAGCCCACTCACGACCGCTACAGAGCAAATCTAGAATTGGTTAGCTACATGTACCCTACAATCTCATACCTGAAAAGATTTGTAGAAGTCTGCATCTGTCCAAAACGCATTCGAAACTTGATGGAATCTATACGTCGAGGCCATCCAAGATGGTCGCTTTGGTTCTTGACGCGGTAGCGCAGATGTACTACAGCTTAGTGGCGCTATCACAAGCCAATCTAGTGTGCTCAGATGACAGAGCACGGTCCCTTCTTTCCGTTCAAATGCAAAATTTTGGGAAAATCGGCAAAATAAGCAGTATGGACGGGACCTTTAAAGTTTTGCAATGGCTGCATCAGAATTCTGAAGCTTTTTTTTTTTTTTTTTTTCTTTTTGGTTGGGCACATGGCTGCACAGCATCACAATATACGACTATACGACTGCACCAATATAGGCAAATTTATCTACTCTTAACATATGGATATATTTACACTGGCACCTGTAAGGACACAGACAAATGTATACATATCTATATGCTTACATACAGCACATACGCATACACACACCTCTATACATTCACATACCATACGTACACAGACGTGCATACACATACATTTATGTCTAGCATAAGTGGTCTAATTCTCTATTCTATTTATATATTTTTTTAAAAGTATTGTTTCAAAGAAACATGCCAGTATAGTAGGTCCAGTTGGTGAAAAATCTCATATACTCCATTTTCACATTTGCGCTCATTTTTTCAACTTCATACCTCTCTTTCAATGCTTTTTTAAACAATGCAATGTTAAGATCTCGTTTCTGTGTTTTACATTTGAAAATGAAGGATTTTGCCAGAAGTATAATAAGGTCCAATACCTGATCAGTTTTAAAATTGGCATCACATCCAAACAGTACAATGTTTTCATTAAAAGTAAAAGCTTGTACATGTCCACATTTCTCATGGATTATATTTTCTAATTCTTTCCAAAAGGCGTTTGTCCTATGACAGTACCAGAATATGTGTTCAATTGTTTCTCTATGTTTGTTACAAAATGTACACAATTCACTATTTTCTATTCCCATCCCTTTCAATACAATATTTGTTCCTAAAATACGATGGACAATTCTTAACTGGAGCCATGTTAACTTAATATCTTGAATTTTTTGTACTTTTCGTAAAATTACTATCCAGTCTAGTTGGGAGTTGAGTTTTGTCTGCCATTTGGTGCAAAACTTTGGGATTTTGTGGTCTTCCATAAATGTTTCATAGTACAGCTTTGCTCCTTTGCGTACAGAGTAAATTCTTTTCAAAGATTTTGGTATATCTGTAACAATATTGTTTTCAATATTTACATTTAGTGAGTGTATGTATTTTCTAACTGCATATATACATCCTATGTGTGTCAAAAAGTCTGTACTAAGTGAGTATTTTGTTTTGAAATGCGCACAAGACAAAAAACTTCCACCCTCCTCAAAGTAAATGTCCAATCTTCCACACACCTTTCTCCATCCAGTATAGCATAGAAAAATACATTTCCCTCCAACTTGGATATTCTCATTCAGAAACAGTGGTTCTGCTAGCAGTTCCTCTTGTGTATCTAACACAATTTTTTGCCTGAATTCTTTGTATGCGCACATAGTGTCCCTCCAAAATAGATTATCCCAATGGCTGCTTTTATATAGGTTTGGACCCAATTTGTTTAGGTTTTTTAACCTAGGATATACAAACGTTACAATGTCTTTCCACTTGTGGTTGGAGGTGCCAAGCTTTCTAATCCAAGAGATCTTTAATGATTTAATGAAGTGCTTAGTGTCTGGTATGCCCAGTCACCGTTCTGGACCTGTTTAGTTGCTAGCTTACGACTAATACGATCTGGTTTCTTATTCCAAACAAATCTGAAACACAACTTTTGTAGATCTAATATATACTGGTCTGGGGGGTTTGGGAGCAGCATCCAGAGGTAACTTTGACAGTATCAATGATTTTAATACTGCCACTCTACCTAGTGGTGTTATAGGTCTTTTAAGCCAAATTTTCATCAAAGTTTTGATTTCAATGTATTTTTCTGTATAGTTAAAGTGGTGCATGTTCTGTAGGTCATTAGTGAACCAAATTCCCAGGATTTTAATTTTTTCTGGGTTCCAATTTAACTTGAGGTGTTGTAGGTATTTAATTTTAGAGCTTTTTTTGCTGCCTAGCCATAGTACATCTGTCTTGTCATAGTTTAGGTATAGTCCTGAAGTCTGAAGCTTTTATTGTAGACTTTGACTGACAAGACCGGGAGATCTATTGACGTGTTGCTTCCAGCATGAGTAAAATATACGACAGTGTGCGGTATACATAGACAGTGCCAAAAAAGTTAGCAGCTTGCGTTTGGCTTTCGCCGTATCAGGCGCCCGCCGCTGCAGCAGATGTGAGTGAGAGGATTGTAGGCTCTGCTGCCGCAACACTCGGCTCCTGGAAAACGCTTCTTGATTTTGCCGTTACAGCAGATCTGCTTTTCTCCGCGATACGCCTTATTGCCGCAACATTTAGAATCGTGGTAACGGCGATGGACTTCGCCTTCGCAGCAGATTCGGACCTTACTGTTGTAGACTTTGTCGCCGCAACATTCAGCATTGTCAAGCCTGTGGTGCACCGTACCGTCACAGCAGATCTGAGTGTGGTTGTTGTAGACAGCATGACGGCAGCAGTCGGCGTTTGGTACGCGCGGACTGATTTCACCTCCGCAGCAAATGTGGGTCACGTGGTCATGCGGTCTGCAGTCCAGACTGCAACACAAGATCATCATCATCATCATCATTATCATCATCATCGTCGTCACTGTCGTCGTCGTCGTCGTCTCGTGCAGTAATGCGGGCGTGAACCACGTGACTTGAGGTGTGTGGGTGTTTGGGAGTTTAACGTCCTTTTCCACCACATAAGGGTGATATCAAAGACGGGGCAACGAGAAAAAAAGGCCAGCACAAATATCTGGCCCCAGCCGGCGGGATTCGAACTCACGACCCGAGCATTGAGAGTCCAACGCTCTACCATTCGGCCACCCCGCCTCCCCGACGTGATTTGAAGATGTAGGAGGAGAACGGAATATATAAAGAGAAGGCATCTATCGTTGGCTTCGTCTTCGTCGAAAGATTGTCGTGGGATTTTTCAGACTTAGCGCGCATACTTGATATTTGTGCGTGCGTGTGTGCACAAGGGAGGCCCTAGGGACAGGTAATGTAGCCAAGCCTACACGTGATTTTGACTCGATTTGGAAAGGAGAAAAAATCCATCCAGATTCCTGCCCATCAGGGATTCGAACCAGGCAGCTGCGGATCCAAAGTCGGATACCTTAAATCACAACACCACTGACAGTAAACATTGAAACAACCCACCAACTTACGTCCATATCGTGGAACCGATTCAAACAGGTAAGGCACGTTTATGGAGACGGTCTGCTGGCGAATGAGGTGAGTACGGCGTCCTTTCACTCTCGCCAAGCGGACCAAATACGTCTCGGAACCCACCTCCCTGACGAAATGGATGCGAAGACTTTCACCGGGCTGCAACGTGACTCGTGGTCCAGACGACCACACATTTTGGTGGTCTGTAAAAGTAATCGATGTCGATAATTATGTTAAGATCATCATCATGTAAACTCTTCATGTGAATATGTCTATCGTGTAAATATCAAATTCACCATCTCAGAATCATTATCATGCAAAAATCATTATTTTAAATAATCATCATGTAAAATAAACATCCCAAAATCATCTTAATCTTTAAATCGTCATCATCTAAAAATCATCATTATGTGAAGCTTATTATCATGTGAAGATTATCATCATGTGAAGATCATCATGATATGAAAATCACCATCATGTAAAAGTCATGCAGAAAATAACAGTCATCGTAATTATTGTTGTCTTCATCATCGTCGTCAGTATTATCATAACTAACATAATCGTCTGTGCTGCATTTAAAAAAAATAAACACATTATGTTACTTTGAAGATGACAATGCTGAAAGAAAAGAGAAACCTCTTTTAAGGCTTTGATTTTTCTTCCAAAAATCCTTTTCTCTTCTGATAATTTAAGTACTAACCTTGTGCTTGAACGCTGTCACAGAAACATACCAGAGCTGCCACAGTCACGACAGGATACAGGATCATCGTTCTCCTGAATTTCGTCTCAGTCCGTAGCCATTCGTGTTACACGCATAGACTGGGCAAGGTCCGATGAATATCTCACCCTTAAATAGCCCTCAAACAGCTCTGAATCAGGTAAACTGGTTAAAGGACCCGTCCAACAAAGTTCAGCACAAAAAGTGTCCAAAAAGTGCTTGAAACGTGTCCCATCGTGATATAATTATAAGCCCACTCACGACCGCTACAGAGCAAATCTAGAATTGCTACAATCTCATACCTGAAAAGATTTGTAGAAGTCTGCATCTGTCCAAAACGCATTCGAAACTTGATGGGATCTATACGCCGAGGCCATCCAAGATGGTCGCTTTGGTTCTTGACGCGGTAGCGCAGATGTACTACAGCATAGTGGCGCTATCACAAGCCAATCTAGTGTGCTCAGATGACAGAGCACGGTCCCTTCTTTCCGTTCAAATGCAAAATTTTGGGAAAATCGGCAAAATAAGCAGTATGCACGGGACCTTTAAAGTTTTGCAATGGCTGCATCAGAATTCTGAAGCTTTTATTGTAGACTTTGAACAAAACTTTGAAGCTTTTATTGTAGACTTTGACTGACAAGACCGGGAGATCTATTGACATGTTGCTTCCAGCATGAGTAAAATATACGACAGTGTGCGGTATATGTATTGGCAACCATATTGATTAAAATATTAATTTTTTTTTACCGGCGTACGTGTTTGACGTGTGTGTGTGTGTGT
>JACVVK020000164.1:650000-675000 GCA_018292915.2 Batillaria attramentaria
CGCACGCACGCACGCACGCAGACTTGCGCGAGCCGCGTTTGTGCATGTGCTCCATTGAGACCTATGTGGTGTTCTCTCACTCTACTATGCTATTGAGTGAGAGTCAGTGGGAAAAACAAAGCTCACTACATCAATGAAACTCCCGCTTTCCCCGTCTACAAATAGAGAACTTCCGAAAAGTGACGACACACCCCCACGTCAATCAAACATGACGTCGGCAAACTGACGCTGATACAGTTTTGCGTCAGTGCGCGTGTGCCTTTTCTGCGATGTTTGTGAGGCGTGTGGCTTGTGTAAAGGAAATGTGCTTCGAGTACAAATTTTCGAGTCAACTGACGACAACGGCTGCAGTGAATTTTTCTAATTTTTTTGTATATTTTTTATGGCACCCCAGGCTCATTATCTATGTATAGTAGGAGCGATTTTGAGATCTAAAGTGTGTTCACCAGCACTTTCATCAGGTACGGCTTACGCCAAAAGTATAAAAGCGACAACCTCCAAAATTCACTCAGTTGAGAGTCCGTATTCATGCTATCTATGTCCAAAAAATGGAGTGGTTTAGGTAAATATTTCGCCTTTAAACGCCAGAAAGCCACTTATTCTGAAAAGGGCGATAACTCGCAAATCATGTGTGCAATCGTACCTGGATCGGGCCTTCTATTCAACAATCTTGATTCATTTAGAAACCCCAAATTTGAAATCGATCGGTTCAGTATTTTCGGAGAAATAGGCATCTGAACTGGGTTCACATGCAATGTCAACTCAGGCTCGGTTTACATGAAAACCATAAGAGCGACCATTTTCTAGTAGTGACTCTGTTCAGAGTCCGTATTCAAGCTATCTACTGCCAAAAAATTGAGTGATTTAAATAAATATTACGCCTGTACACGAAAGACAACCAACTTGTCTCAAAAGGGCGATAACTCCCAAATCACTTAAGCAATCATCACACGCTTGAATCGTCTAATGTAACATTTTGATAAATTTGGACACCCCAAATTTGAAGCCATTCGGTTAAGTATTTTCGAAGAAACGGGCCCGGACACAATTCACACACGCACACACGCACACACGCACACACATCCGCACAGACGGCACTCACTGAGGAGGAGAAGTGCGTTCGGAACATCATACGCGTCAGCATCGATGACGCAAGTTTTCTTACGTCATTGTCAGAGTTACACTTGCAAAATCGTCTCTGCGGGAGATCGGCAGTGACGTGCGTTTGTACCACAGATGCTTGCCTATGAACGTGGAAATTTTAGCCCGTCCTATTATGTTGTTTCCATTACTATGGAAACAACATAACAAGATGGCCACTGACCAGCCCAATATGTTGTTTCCATTTAATCACCTGCTGTCGTCACGGTCGTTCTTTTGTAATGCCATGTATACGGGAGGACACACACACACACACACACACACACACACACACACACACACACACACACACACACACACACACACACTCTCTCTCTCTCTCTCTCTCTCTCTCAATGGAAACAACTGACCGGGCTTGTCAGACCAATCTTGGTTTTGGAGGAGAGACGTCAAGTTGTTTTCTTTGAAATCTATGACGTTTTCCTCATTGGGATGACGCATAATACATTTGACGTAATAACTTTGACTCGGATACAATTCTTGCAATGAAAACAGCCCCATGAAAATTGAAGTGTTGCTGCTGCGCAGTGTAAAGATCGAATTTATACCGGCTCAATGTGTTTAACAGACAAGTCTGCGCGGCGAACGTTTTTTCACTATGTGTTATGTCTGCTGCGCGCGCGCGCACACAGACACACACAGACATACGCGCGCGCGCACGCACGCACGCACGCACGCACGCACGCACGCACGCACGCAGACTTGCGCGAGCCGCGTTTGTGCATGTGCTCCATTGAGACCTATGTGGTGTTCTCTCACTCTACTATGCTATTGAGTGAGAGTCAGTGGGAAAAACAAAGCTCACTACATCAATGAAACTCCCGCTTTCCCCGTCTACAAATAGAGAACTTCCGAAAAGTGACGACACACCCCCACGTCAATCAAACATGACGTCGGCAAACTGACGCTGATACAGTTTTGCGTCAGTGCGCGTGTGCCTTTTCTGCGATGTTTGTGAGGCGTGTGGCTTGTGTAAAGGAAATGTGCTTCGAGTACAAATTTTCGAGTCAACTGACGACAACGGCTGCAGTGAATTTTTCTAATTTTTTTGTATATTTTTTATGGCACCCCAGGCTCATTATCTATGTATAGTAGGAGCGATTTTGAGATCTAAAGTGTGTTCACCAGCACTTTCATCAGGTACGGTTTACGCCAAAAGTATAAAAGCGACAACCTCCAAAATTCACTCAGTTAAGAGTCCGCATTCATGCTATCTATGTCCCAAAAATGGAGTGGTTTAGGTAAATATTACGCCTTTAAACGCCAGAAAGCCACTTTTTTTGAAAAGGGCGATAACTCGCAAATCATGTGTGCAATCGTACCTGGATCGGGCCTTCTATTCAACAATCTCGATTCATTTAGAAACCCCAAATTTGAAATCGATCGGTTTAGTATTTTCGGAGAAATAGGCATCTGAACTGGGTTCACATGCAATGTCAACTCAGGCTCGGTTTACATGAAAACTATAAGAGCGACCATTTTCTAGTAGTGAGTCAATTCAGAGTCCGTATTCAAGCTATCTACTGCCAAACAATTGAGTGATTTAAATAAATATTACGCCTGTACACGAAAGACAACCAACTTGTCTCAAAAGGGCGATAACTCCCAAATCACTTAAGCAATCATCACACGCTTGAATCGTCTAATGTAACATTTTGATAAATTTGGATACCCCAAATTTGAAGCCATTCGGTTAAGTATCTTCGAAGAAACGGGCCCGGACACAATTCACACACGCACACACGCACACACGCACACACGCACGCACACACGCACACACGCACACACATCCGCACAGACGGCACTCACTGAGGAGGAGAAGTGCGTTCGGAACACCATACGCGTCAGCATCGATGACGCAAGTTTTCTTACGTCATTGTCAGAGTTACACTTGCATAATCGTCTCTGCGGGAGATCGGCAGTGACGTGCGTTTGTACCACAGATGCTTGCCTATGAACGTGGAAATTTTAGCCCGTCCTATTATGTTGTTTCCATTACTATGGAAACAACATAAAAAGCTCGTCGACGAGGTGGTTTAGGGCATAGCCACAATTATATCTCACACACACACACACACACACACACACACACACACACACACACACACACACACACACGTAGCACAACTCCCGCCAAAAAGAACGCAGCAGCATAGTGTGCACGTAAAGTGTCTATGACGCAGATTTCGTTACGTCAATGCGCGCGAAAGAATGTATTGTCTGCAGAAACGTCACAGTTTTGTTTTGTATCACTGAAACTTGCTGCTGCGCGCAGCGAAATCTGCCCCATCCCTTAAACTTGTTTCTCTATAGAGAAACAACTTAAAAACAAATAAAAATATTCACCACCTGCTCGTACGCAGCTGCAAAGCAGTATCACAACTGCAAGCCTCACGGTTACACGCATCGTCCAGTTGTCTTCTCCCTCCGGTTAGATGCTTGGTAATGGCGACCAGGGTGCAAGATAGCTTGTTATTAACTCTGGAAACGTTTATAAGCCATCTATCAATCTATCGACATATGTAAAAAGGGCCCATCTCCTCATGAAATCCATCGCCCGTAAGCCCCTTTTCAAAATAATGCAGAGAAGTGATTCGTCAGCATAACTTAGCTACTCAGTTTTCCACAAAGTCGATTTTCCTGCTGCACTAGACGTCAACATGCTGGTTGTAAAATCGTCAGACGGACTTGGCGAACTACACAAAAATATTGCCCGAGTTTGTCATAGCACGTCATTAGCAGGCCTTAGAACCACTATCACCAAAAATCTCATTTTCGTACTCGTCGTTGAAGTCTCAATACGTAGTGTGACAAGCATACAACAGCGTGCGGAAAACAAAAATACTCGGTGACAAGGAAAGTGGACAGTTGCGAACTACTCTGAGGTCCCCGTGTTATTTCTCAGTGTGCACAGAAGCGGTTAAAACTGTCGCGTTCACCAGCACAGTACATTCTCAGCCTGTTTCGAGATTATTTCCTGCATGCGTTGTCCCCCGTGCATACACAGACCCGCAGCAAGCATGCATTTTTCGTGGGAGCTTTGTGCTCTTCCACGAAAAGTGCGTGCTTGTTGCGGCAAGGGAGACAACTCATGCCGGCAATACTTTCGAAAAACGCTGAAAATGTACTGTGCTGGTGAATGCGACAGTTTTCATTGCTTCTGTGCACACTGTGAAATAACACTGGGACCCCAAAGTTGTTCGCAACTGTCCACTTTCTTTGTCACCGAGTATTTTTGTTTTTTTCCTTCTTAGGTATCAATTAGCTCGGCTCGGTCTCGGTTAGCCCGATTTGGACGTAGTCGCAGGGGCATGGAGAAGCGACGGTCAGGGAACAGGGTTGACGCTGTCGAGGCAGAACCCCGCGCCAAAAAGGACTCAGCGACCTCGAACTCTGTGCGAAGCGCAGACGCTGATACCGAAGAAGACGAAGAATTGTTTGAAGCTGAGAAGTTGTTGGCGTGTAAGACAATCAACCGGAAGAAACACTACCGCGTTAAATGGTTTAACTACGCTATGCGCGACGCGACGTGTGAACCCGAAGATGTCTTAATTACCACCGGAACTTATCAGACGATTCCACATCACCCACACATAAACAGGAAGGAGACGCAAGAAAAAGAAGTCTTATTACCCAAACAGCCAATAAAGACACATCACCTTAGTGTCCTGTCGTCGTGAGATCGCCCTGGACCTTTCGCGCATGAAAAACTAAAACCTGATGTGTGTATTACTGATGTGTAGTGTAGATAATGCATGCCACTAGAGCTCGGTGTGTGACGTCATTATTTTGTGATGATAATCCTGTATGGTAATGTGAACTGTCATGTATGCGGTGTGAGTGTTTTATTGTGAGCCGTAATTAGCTGATCGATACCTCCGTATAATGATGTAATGAGAATGCTGTTGATGTTTATAATGATGAATTGGTAATAGGCACAGCATAATAATGACTGGTGGAACAGGCTGAACTGAGTCGATGTATCCACGCAGGGAGGCACCCACGCGAGCTCATATGAAAAGAATACGGTGTTCGTATCTCCGGTCCCGTTCACATTACAGAGCGCTCTGATGGCGCCCCTAAAGCGCACCGTACTGAGAGCGCTCCACGGCGTTTACATTACACAGTCGTGGAACGGGAGTTGATAATTATGTCACGTGCTCTCGAGGAATGTGACATATTCAAGATGGCAGCGCCCAGAAAGCACGTGTTTTTGTATGCCTGGCAGAAAAAAATACCTAACGATCTTTCGCCATTAGCAAAAATGGACTGTTGCTACGGTGACACATGGTCCCACGTGACGTGACGAAAGCGCCCTAAGCTAGAGCGCCCTCAGACTACCCACTGTAGGTAGTCTGAGAGCGGTGCGCTTTCGGAGCGGTTTGTCCAAGTGTAAACGCGACAGGGCGCTCTCAGAGCGGTATTTTAAGCTAATGTAAACGGGGCCTCAGTATGTATTGGAGCAGCAGCTGCTTCTTGCGAGGACCCCGAGCTAAGGTCAGAACAGTCATATACGACGTCAGAACGGCAGGTAAAGCCTAAGACACGAGATAATGGTGTTTAAAGGTAAGCTGCTCGAGGATTTATTAAGGCATCCAAGAGGAAATATGTGACACAAGAAGGCGTATCGAGATACTTCTAAATGAGAAGCGTATAGGATACGCGACGATGCATCACTGATTCAGTCATTGTATCATTCGACTCAACTCATGACTGGCGCCAGTTGGTCATGACTTAAGTGTTTTCTGATGGCCACATGACTCGGGGAGCCGGGGTGGTCGAATGGTAGAGCGTTGGACTTCTAATGCTCGGGTCGTGAGTTCGATCCCGGTTGGGGCCAACTATTTGTGCTGGCTTTTTCATCGTTGCCCCGTCTTTGATATCACCCTATGTGGTGGAAAAGGACGTTAAACCCCCAAACACCCACCCACCCACCCACCCGCCACATGACTCACTGTGTATAGGTCTTACCAGTCATTAACGTTAGTCATTAAGTCACCTTATCATTGTTATTCACGATAAATCCGCCCTGCCGTGTCAAGACGAATCGACATGCCTCCCTCGTGCGGTCAGACCAGAGATTGGTCGTTATATTGGGTTATAGATGTTAGACGGGTACTCAGTAAGGCGAGCCACTCAGTGAATTATGCTTATTAGGCGAGTCTAATTAGGCTTTTTATATAGCGGAAGGTAGAACAAATTTGATCCTAACTTTTTATTACAGAAATCAGTAAAGCACAGGCCCCTAATGCTGTGGTGGTCTCCGTGAATTTTTTCTCCGTCCGCGTCACCGTTAAAAACGACCGTTTATCTTGCCATTTTCACTATATGAGCCCTATAAAATTTAATGGGCTTTTGAGGGTGTGCACAAAGCATGCGTGTTTGCGGGTACAGAAATGCGCAGAACTCCACTCTAAATACGGTTACTGTTAGACAAGACATGCATTGTTGACATACTGAAATTTTACCCCAATCAGAATGATGCTTCCTGGAAAATTGCGGCCATCAGTTTGGCCGTTGATTCAAAGGACCCTGTAAAACGGCAGTATTTGATGCTTGTGCACTTATCAGGTCACTGCAGGTGACATGTATCGCGGAAAACATTTACGAACATTGAACAATTTAGTCAGAAAACGCTTCTTTGGTGTTGTGAAGTTCCCTTGTCACCGCATGTCCAGGTACGTATGAAATATGATATCCAAGTGAGCACTTTTTTCGGTAGCGATATTTTGGGGGTGTACTTACTAAAGTAGTTGCTGCTTTGTGAGTAGTGAACGGTTTTTCTCAAAGAGCAGTGCACACTCAAGAATAGTATCCCAGTTGTGTCATATCAAAAGTTCATTGAAATCGCTTTTGTACTTTTGTCACAAACAGCCAACGAAAGTGCAACCTGTTTAATAATGGCTGAATATGCGTAATGATGGGAGTAGGGACACTTGATTGGTTGCAACCGGCCTCTCTCGTCTCTCTCTCTCTCCAGATACGGACAAGGCGGGTTGGGTTCGGGACTTTTAATCGGCACTCAGCAGTAAGGAGACGTAAACCAAAACCAAAAGAACAAAAACAAAAACAAAACAAAACCCTGAAACATACAACATCACACTCGCATAAGCAATAAATACAACCGTGGCCTGTGTCTGTCTACCTAAATTCAATACGCTGGGTTACCATCCAACTAACTGTTCAAATTGAATAATTGTAACTAAACCTATCTAACATCATGACCAAATTCATAATTAGTCAGAAATAACCAATACTAATATCAGATATACATCTACTATAATGGATAGCAAACGGTGAATACTTGTAAACAAACTAACATAATGCAAAGATATATACAATTACATCAAGCACTATATACCATCAAGGTAGAGTATAAACATAAACACCACCTACCCTGTGGGAAATACACAGGGGTTTGACAGAACCTCCGGCTACGTCCGCTCCCGTTAATCAGCGTGAAAGTATCCTGAAGTAACACAACACTATTATTATATCTCTAATACTAACTGCATAAAATACTAAATAAGTTACCAGCAACTAACCTCAACAATCCACATGACCGTTACCAGCAACTAACGTCAACAATCCACATGACCGTTACCGAATACTAACACAATTGTAACAGCAAAATCACTTCCTCCGAACACTGGCAAAATATAACTACTTCCAAATAGAAACTAACTGGTTAAAACTACTCACACCTTTTCAACTCACATCACTTTCTCAGTACAAACATTCGGCTACTCAGTATTTATTCATTATCATCCAATCATTCATACGTACGAACAAACAAACACATGTATGAAACTCACCAGTGATTTGGTATAAAGACGATCATTCCCAATAGGTCAAATCCAGTCAACCACCAAATATCGCTCCAGTGACAGAAAACAGTCGGCTACTCTCTTCAACGTGCAACGGCCAAAAGTAGAATGAGCTACTAGTATACAAAAGTGAACTCAAACACGCCTCGGTGAACTGTTCTCGCCCACTATACTGCGCAAAACAGTCGGAAAGGGTAAAACACAATTGAACCATACTCCTGACCAGAATCTGTACTATGACCATACTAACAACATACTAACAAATATACGGTAGCATTAATGTAAATCACAATTTATTCTAGTACAGTGTATACCTGAACTGCAAATCACGGCGTTTGTACTCCCTACCACACTGTGATAAGGTGTATCCGCGAAAACAAGTATAATATGATGCAAATATTCGGGCACATGCTCGGTGTTTCAGAAGTATCTTCAAGAACTTGTATGAGAGATTATTGCTTATAGATGGCCGTTATAGATGGCCGTTAATTGAAGCTATCAGTTCCCTATAAGGGCTGAAAGCGGTGCTTACCAAAAGAGCCTGCCATAATTGCTACACTTGATGCAATTTCCTTTTATACATTTGTCTTGGAGGAAAAGACAATGCCTAGTCGTATGAAGAAAGATCCCTGAATCTAAACAAGCACGTCTTCTTTACAGCGGTCATTATTTTACCCATTTTTTCCCATTTCCTTCATTACATGCTGCGTGGGGGGTGGGTTTATATTTTGCTGCTAGCAGCCACCAGTTTTAACTTGTCATTGTTTTACATATTGGAAAAAGTAGAGTGATTCCAGGAGAAGGAAAACGTGCATCCCACATCAAATTTGATGAACTCTTCACTGCTTGAAATAGGTGACTTAAA
This sequence comes from Batillaria attramentaria, assembly GCA_018292915.2. NCBI lineage: Eukaryota > Metazoa > Mollusca > Gastropoda > Batillariidae > Batillaria > Batillaria attramentaria. The sequence goes on from JACVVK020000164.1 coordinate 658,854, forward strand.
TCACCTTCTTCTAATTAAACAGAGCATTAATTGCTACGAGGGTAGGTTACCAAGTAGCCAGATATGACGGCCACAGTGTACACAGCGTTTTTTTGTTACTGACCAACTTTTAGAGGAGAGGCTTGGCACTTACGTGTTACTAGCCCATCCACTATGTCCTTTTGGCTGTGAGGGGAAATGACGGGAATCCATATTGTGGTTGGGTTCAAAAACTGAATATACACAGCAAAGATTACAAATGACGCCGCTGCAGCAGGTATTGTGCACACACTTCAAGTTTGACTACTGGATATGTTAGGCCAGACACCCTGTGGTGGTCCAACGAAATGACGACAGATTTGCCTGTAGAAGCTCTCAGTTATCAAATCTTCCTTTTTCCATATAGACGCCAATTCTCTTACTGATGGGGACCGGGCTGACATATTACGCTGCTGCAGCTGCTACGCTTGACAGATCATTTGCAGACGCACATCATGCTTTAGAGAAATGGTCCAGCAACCCTAAAATACTATTACAAGTATACCTTTTTGCCTCAAATTCTAACGCACTCAGAAAATGTCGGACATTTTCATTAATTCCTGTTTTGAGGTACAGGTACAGAAATTAGACAAACTTAATATGAAACTTCCAGAAAAATAATATCACACGAATGCAAATGAAAAACAATAGACACAAAAGCAAATCTGTGAAATCTCTTTTATTTTCAACGTGTTTTTCCTTGGGAACAAACGCCGTTATTTTGCCTCTTTTCTTGGACATTCATAAGTTTACAAATGAAAATCACTGGCATACATTACTGGCAAAATGTGATGGAGGGTATGTAGAACACAACATCAAGTCTACAGGAGTAAGTGGCTGAATTCATTTCAAGTGTTATGAGGTATGTTAATCACACGGCAAACATGTTTACAAGGTCAAGGTCATCGGTTCGTCTGTTTACTCCCAAACATTTTCTTTCATCGCTGTGTTAGAATAAGCAAACGAACAAGCAGTCACAAGCACCAGGCAAAACAAAATTAGCACAAACGATGTTTGTATGAGAAGATTTCTTGTGGACAACTTTGGTGACCTTGACCTTGGGAGTAAAGGTCATAGAGACTGGGTGAAAATTTTGTAAATACAACTTTTGGCATAACATTTGCCTAATATGCATTGATAAGAATGCCTTTCTGGTGACCTCTAGTAAAGGTCAAGGTCACGCTTGAGTTATGAAGATTTTGCAGTCATATTTTTATTCTGAGGATGTTGTGAACTCACCAAACCATGGGGACAAAAGTTAGCAGCACCAAAATGCTTATTCTGAGCGATGAAGTAAAATGTTTTGGAGTAAACAGACAAACCAATGACCTTGACCTTGAAAACATGTTTGCCGTGTGATTAACATACCTCATAACACTTGAAATGAATTCAGACACTTACTACTATAGACTTCAGGTTGTGCTCTACATAATTTCCATTGCACTTTGCTAGTACTGAACTAGCAGCCATTATTAAACAGGTTGCACTTTCGTTGGCTGTTAGTGACAAAAGTACAAAAGCGATTTCAATGAACTTTTGATATGACACAACTGGGATACTATTCTTGAGTGTGCATAGCTCTTTGAGAAAAATCGTTCACTACTCACAACGCAGCAACTACTTTAGTAAGTACACCCCCAAAATATCGCTACCGAAAAAAGTGCTCACTTGGATATCATATTTCATACGTACCTGGACATGCGGTGACAAGGGAACTTCACAACACCAAAGAAGCGTTTCCTGACTAAACTGTTCAATGTTCGTAAATGTTTTCCGCGATACATGTCACCTGCAGTGACCTGATAAGTACACAAGCATCAAATGCTGCCGTTTTACAGAGTCCTTTGAATCAACGGCCAAACTGATGGCCGCAATTTTCCAGGAAGCATCATTCTGATTGGGGTAAAATTTCAGTATGTCAACAATGCATGTCTTGTCTAACAGTAACCGTATTTAGAGTGGAGTTCTGCGCATTTCTGTACCCGCAAACACGCATACTTTGTGCACACCCTCAAAAGCCCATTTATAGGGCTCATATAGTGAAAATGGCAAGATAAACGGTCGTTTTTAACGGTGACGCGGACGGAGAAAAAATTCACGGAGACCACCACGGCATTAGGGGCCTGTGTTCTACTGAAATCTGTAATAAAAAGTTAGGATCAAATTTGTTCTACCTTGTTCGGCAATTTTCCTAGCCTATATGTGTAAGCTTGATGAAAGAGTGAAAGTATGTTGTGAGTTATAAGTAGTAAATTGCTTAAATGGGCATTGCCCGCAGCCAAGAAACGTCTGTTTCAGATGTTGCTTGGCCGTAGCATCCCGCTGCTTCTGTCGAGCGTCGCACTGGTCGCATGAGCCCAGGACCCACCTCCCGAAGCGCGCCTCAATTTCGGGGTGGTATTCCGCCACTCCGGAAGGATGGCCACGTCCATGCAGACGTAGGACTATCGGCACGTAGGACTATCGACACGTAGGACTATTCAAGAGCACGCACAAACTAAACCTGGCACGGACAGGAAATTGTATGACAATACGTAGTCCCGGTGAACCCTCGTAAAAACCAGGATGTGGAGGCCACGGAAACCCACGGGTAGCCAAGACTAGCCAACAGTATAATTCGTTCGATAGGTGAAACAATCTCAGTTTCTTTCTTCGTTCACAGGTGGCGTGCAATTACTTCCCCTCTGGGACCTCTTTCTCCGCTGTGGACAGTCACACCACAGGACATGACTACAGTAATGACGTCATCGCGCGTGCGCAGTGGCTGAAGAACCACTACCACTATTATTAGCCTGGAAACGTAATGTACTGGTTTCGTTGAATCATTAGGGATTGGCCCGTGAACTTGGAAAATAAACCGTGATGTCATGACATGTATGTAAATTATTTTAAGTTATACGTCTTCGCATGAGGGACAGTTGCATTATGCAACACACACTTTGATATATTATTATGGTATATATTATTTTATGTACACACACACACACACACACACACACACACACACACACACACACACACACACACACACAGAGCATAGTTAATTTCATACAGACCTTTATCTCTCGATCTCGCCAAGTTTACAAATTATGACCACTTTACATCAAGAACAATGATTATTGTCAATGATCATGGTGGATTTCCACCACAATGGCTGGTCAAAGGTCAGGACAGGTGTGCAGTCATACTGGCTGGCCATGGATGAAACGAAGTGCAGAGTGGAGAAGATGCAGCTCATATTGATGGGATCCATGTCTATCATGGGCAAGAACGTGAAGCTGCTCTTGCCAGGATAGGCTCCACAACAGATGGTCTGCATCATTCCTGACCAGCCGAGACGTGGGGAGCGCAGAGGCCAGGACACTTTCCACAGCAGGTCCAGTTTCCTGGTACGATCTTCAACAGCAAAGTCTTGCAGAATTTCATACACGAGGGACAAGTCCACTGAAGAAGGATTGTAGAAGTGAACTGGTACTCTTCCAAGTGCAGAAATTCTGTCTGGGGTCACGCTGGTATCTCGACGAACCGCTCTGCATTCTTTGGTGCCAGGAGTTGCTGCGCCAAGGATGCCCATGCCGTGAAAAGTGCCAGTTCCGTCCAGTGTCCTGATTTGATGATCCACATTGTCGGCGGGAAATTGGATCCAACTGGTTTTAGGATCGACACCTACCAGATCTGTACCTTGCTGCACTGCGGAACACATTTCAAACAGCTTCACCCCAGGATAAAGAAAACCCAAGCCTGTGGAGCTGATCAACAATGTGCCTTGAGCCAGTAGCATGGTGCAAGGAAACGCCAAGTTCAAGCTGAAGTGGTAGAATAAGCACATTTGGGCGTGCTGCTTGCATTAGGGCTTGACCAAGGGAGGCGATTTTCAAATCTGGATCTTTCTTTCCTTCCAGCAGTGTTTTTAGAAAAATGACAAGTGATGCTGGTAACTGTTGAATATTCTTTGATATGTCTGAAATATTTCTGTTGCTGATGGATATTCTGCCTTTGACGTGTCAATTGTTTTTAATGTCTGACAAAATAAGTTTTGATGCAGTTTTGATTATCCTAAGATTTCTTTCTCACTGTCTGTTTCTTGTTTAGATTCTGCGAATTGCTTCAAAATTTTCTCTGCTACCGACCGGAATGTGATTACATTCCGTTTTCCTTTAATGCAAGTAATCATGATCTCGTCTCCAAAGTGACTTTCCAATTTCTGTCTCATGTGTTTTTCTGTGTATGCCTGAGTGCCTGAGTCTAGATAGTCTTCCATTTTTGAGCACAGATCAGTGAGTGTGATTTGCTCATCATCAAACTCTTTGAAATATTCTACAACTTTTTTGAATGCTTCTGTACGCCTTTCATCTGCTGGTCTCCCTTTGGCAGCCTTTGTTGTCTCTGAAAAGGGCTGGTACGCCTGGGGGATGCCTCTGGTTGTCCTGAAGTTGACACTACACTGCTTGTGGTACAAGGCATCTGCAGCAAGGTGGTCATTTACAGATTTGATTCTGGTCAGAACGGCCTCAGCCCACTTGTCGTCTGGTCCCCGCATCAAACAGTGATGTTCTATCTGTGCTTGGAAGCTGAAACTTCTGATCTGATATACGGTGTCCCCCCTTTTCTGACTATTTTTTGCAGAAAGTCCACAGAAGAGGCAGTCAGTAGATTTGGCCTTCTTTAATCTAAGAGCTGGTTGATCTTGCTGACTGTTGTTTTCTTCTAATTGTCTCTTCAAGTCTCTTTTGATTACATTGATGTTACAGTAATTTTGACGACAGGACTTATGAAGAATCTGCCCAATGTAAAAACGTTTACTATTCATTTTCGCGGGTGTCTGAAATACTTGCCGCCATTGTGTCAGTTTTAGCAGTCGTGACGTGGCGTGGCGTCACGCGTGCCAAATATGGGGAATGACGTCGCGGGCTGGCAGCAAGTTAAGTACGGTAGGCGAATGAGTTCAAAACCAACGAAAAGCGTACTGAAATCAACTTTAATTGCTCTTTTATTGTACCTCAGGACACGTATTTTTTCTACTCTACTTTTTTGATATGTTTTTAAGTATGATTTTATCTATCCATAGAACCAAGTTTGAAAACTATTGCAGGTAGTTCCTTGAAAAAAATGTTCCACAGACTACGCTAACATTCAGCATTTTGAACAAGGATCCTGATTTTGCCACGGCAGCAAATGTGGGTTCGGCTATTGTACATTCTCCTTCCGCAGCATTCAGTATTGGGGTAATTGGGACCGAGTGTTCCGTCGCAACAGAGATGAGTCCGAGGGTTGTAAACCACGTGACCACAGCAGCATTTGGTACACGGTGGTGGAGTCTGTCGTTACAGCAGATGTGAGTCCGGTTGTTGAAGACTTTGCTGCCGCAGCATACAGCATTGGGAACCCTACGGTGAGCCCTATCAACACAGCAAACGTGAGACTCTGTGTTGTAGGCGGTTTTGCCACAACACTGAGCGTCCTCAACGCGGTGATTCACTGTACCATTACAGCAGATGTATTCCTGTTTGTTGTACACCTCACTCAGACAACACTCAGACATGGGGTTGCGCCGGTACAATCTGCCATTACAACAAAGCTGGACATTGTTACGGTACGCCCTCTTACCGCAGCATTCAGCGTTGGTAAAACGGTGGCTCACTTTACCATCGCAACAGATCTGCTCTTCCTCGCGATACGCCGTATTGCCGCAACATTTAGAATCGTGGTAACGGCGGTGGACTTCGCCTTCGCAGCAGATTCGGACCTTACTGTTGTAGACTTTGTCGCCGCAACATTCAGTCCAGGACTGCAACACAAGATCAAGGGGCAGGTACAGTAGCCAAGCCTACACGTGATTTTGACTCGATTTGGGAAGGAGAAGAAATCCATCCAAATTCCTGCCCATCAGGGATTCGAACCACGCAGCTGCGGATCCAAAGTCGGATACCTTAAACCACAACACCACTGTTGCATGTTGACGGCTGTCTCTGTGTCTGCTTTGATGGCTTCTGCTGGTATCTCGTCCGGCCCTGCAGCTTTCCCATTTCTCAGTGTCACGATGGCTTTCCTGATCTCCGCCTTAGAGGGCTTGTCGCAGTTGATGGGTAGTTCTGTCTCAGCTGGCGGGATGTCTGGTGGTGTTTCAGGGATGGGGCGATTTAACAGTTCCCTGAAGTGTTCTGCCCATCGCTTCAGCTGTTCCTCAGTTGTTGTCAGTGGGTGCCCGTTCTTGTCCTTCACTGGTTTGTCTGTCTGCTGAAATTTGCCCGCGAGCTTCTTGGTCACCTGGTACAGGTCTTTTAGGTTCCCTTGTCCGGCTGCTTCCTCTGCTTGATTGGCCAGGTTGTCGATGTAGTCCCTCTTGTCCTTTCTGGTGCTCCTCTTCACTTCTCTGTCAGCTGCTGTGTATTCTTCCTGTGCCTTTGCCTTAGCTCTTCTTGTTCGGCTCGTGTTCAGTGCAGTTTTCTTCTTTTTCCTAACTTCCAGCTTCTGGATGGTATCAGCAGAGATCCATTCCTTGTGTTGGGTCTTTCTCTTGCCAAGGACCTCTTCGCATGTGTCGTGCCAGAGTTTCTTGCTGTGTTCCCACTGTGTCTCGATATCCATTCCACTGTCTTCTATCAGGTCTTGCAGTGGCTGGAACCTGTTGGAAAGGCTGATCCGGAATGCTGCTTGTGTCTCTGTGTTCCTGAGTAGGCCAACGTTGTACCTGGTCCGTGTGTTGTTGGCGTTGGTGTGTCTCTTAAGCCGAAGTCTCAATGTTGTTGCAAGAAGGTCTGATGTTGGTCTGATGATACATCGGCACCCCTCATCACGCGCACATCTCGCCACGATCCCCTGAACTTCCGGCTGATGCAGATGTGATCAATCTGGTTCTCCGTGACATGGTCCGGCGATCTCCATGTGGCCTTGTGGATGCGCTTGTGTGGGAAGATGCTGCCTCCTATCACTAGCTGGTTCAGGGCACAAAAGTCATGCAGAAAATCACAGTCATCGTAATTATTGTCGTTGTCTTCATCATCGTCGTCAGTATTATCATAACTAACATAATTGTCTGTGCTGCATTAAAAAAAATAAACACATTATGTTACTTTGAAGATGACAATGCTGAAAGAAAAGAGAAACCTCTTTTAAGGCTTTGATTTTTCTTCCAAAAATCCTTTTCTCTTTTGATAATTTAAGTACTAACCTTGTGCTTGAACGCTGTCACAGAAACATACCAGGGCTGCCACAGTCACAACAGGATACAGGATCATCGTTCTCCTGAATTTCGTCTCAGTCCGTAGCCATTCGTGTTACAGGCATAGACTGGGCAAGGTCCGATGAATATCTCACCCTTAAATAGCCCTCAAACAGCTCTGAATCAGGTAAACTGGTTAAAGGACCCGTCCAACAAAGTTCAGCACAAAAAGTGTCCAAAAAGTGCTTGAAACGTGTCCCATCGTGATATAATTATAAGCCCACTCACGACCGCTACAGAGCAAATCTAGAATATTTTAGCTACAGGTACCCTACAATCTCTTACCTGAAAAAATTTGTAGAAGTCTGCATCTGTCCAAAACGCATTCGAAACTTGATGGGATCTATACGCTGAGGCCACCCAAGATGGTCGCTTTGGTTCTTGACGCGGTAGCGCAGATGTACTACAGCTTAGTGGCGCTATCACAAGCCAATCTAGTGTGCTCAGATGACAGAGCACGGTCCCTTCTTTCTGTTCACATGCAAAATTTTGGGAAATTCGGTAAAATAAGCAGTATGGACGGGACCTTTAAAGTTTTGCAATGCCTGCATAAAAACTTTGAAGCTTTTATTGTAGACTTTGACTGACAAGACCTGGAGATCTATTGACGTGTTGCTTCCAGCATGAGTAAAATATACGACAGTGTGCGGTATATGTGTTGGCGACCAAATTGATTAAAATATTGATTTTTTTTTTACCGGCGTACGTGTTTGACGTGTGTGTGTGTGTGTGTGTGTGTGTGTGTGTGTGTGTGTGTGTGTGTGTGCACGGCCGTACGTGCCTAGTCTGCAAGATATTGAACAGTCTTTGTAAAACACACACCACACTCGTTCAGAGCAGCTCTTTATTCTTTTTCTGGTAATACAGATTTCACACAATCACGTATTTTCTTTTATACTTTATTGTCCATTTCTGGAAATTTGGGCTGTTTCCTCCGGGGTCCTCTTCTGACACCATAAAAAATTTCAGCATATTTGCCAAACAAGTCCACAAAAGCAACAAAAACAAAACCCCCGGCCGAGTTTGTGGTATTACGTCCCTGTATACTTCCAATGATCTGATGACGGCCATCTTTGAACAACGTATAGAGCACACATTAGCAATAGCTTCCGTTAAATATAGTACAGATTTTCCCCCTTTTTATTAAATTTGTATGCAGAGTAAAAGCTGACAATCTGGGGCTGTTTGTTGGCTTTATAGATAATTTTCATGCCAGGTTGAAACAGTGAAAATGAGCCTGGCATGTGGACTATTTGTATTCATACGCGGCTGGCACAGGAGCTAGCAACCAACAGAGGAATGACAAGGCAAATGGTCGCTGCTAGCACTGCAAAAAAGTGGAACAGTGGAATTTGTTTAAATTTATTCTACACAGATTTTTTTGGGTGATTTGTTTGGTGTATATTACAGTAATTCTTGGGTGGCATGCGCTGCGTTATGTTTCACAGGAATATAATCATATCGTTTTCTTCGAAATCGGTATCTGCAGTTCGTAGCCGAGACAGTGCCGAAAATGTTAACAGCTTGCGTTTGGCTTTCGCCGTACCAGGCGCCCGCCGCTGCAGCAGATGTGAGTGAGAGGACTGTAGGCTCTGCTGCCGCAACACTCGGCTCCTGGAAAACGCCGCTTGATTTTGCCGTTACAGCAGATGCGAGCGCGCGTGTCGTAAGCTTTGTTGCCGCAACAATCAGCATTTTCAGGACGCTGGTTCACTCTGCTATCGCAGCAGATTTCGATCGCTTCATCGAAGGCCGATTTGTCACAGCAGTGAGCATTTGAGCACCTGTGGTCTACTTTCCCTTTACAACAGATATGGGTGTGGTTGTTGTAGGCTCGAGTTCCACAGCATTCAGCGTTGGGAAGAAGCGGATTGACTTTGCCGTTACAACAGACAGAGGTACGTGTGTTGTAGGGTCTGGTGCCGCAACATTCAGCGTTGTCAACTAGACGACGCACCTTGCCATTGCAGCAGATTTGTTTGTTTTTCTTGTAGACTTCGCTGCCGCAGCATTCGGCCTGGTCAGTGCGTTGGTGCAAGGTACCTTCACAACAAATCTGAACCTGCTGGTTGAACACTGATTGGCCACAACAACCAGCGTTAGACAAACGGGGATTCACTTTCCCGTCGCAGCAAATTTCCGTGTTTATGTGGTACAGCACATTGTCACAGCAGTCCGCGTACTGACCTCGAGGAGAGATGCTTTCACCGCAGCAGATATGGGTTTGTGCGTTATAAACATCGATGCCACAGCATTGTGCATTTGGAGGTCGTAGGTTGACCTGACCATCACAACAGATGTGGGTTTGTTCGTCATAGACCTGGCCATCACAACAAAATGTGGTGTGGTCGTTGTAAGCATGGGTGCCGCAGCATTGTGCATTTGGGGGTCGTAGGTTGACCTGACCATCACAACAGATGTGGGTTTGTACGTTATAGACCTGTCCATTACAACAGATGTGGGTTTGTACGTTATAGACCTGTCCACCACAACAGATGTGGGTTTGTACGTTATAGACCTGTCCATTACAACAGATATGGGTGTGGTCGTTGAAAGCATCAGTGCCACAACATTGTGCATTTGGAGGTCGTAGGTTGACGTGACCACCACAACAGATGTGGGTGTGTACGTTATAGACCTGGCCATCGCAACAGATGTGGGTGTGTACGTTATAGACCTGTCCATTACAACAGATGTGGGTTTGGTCGTTGAAAGCATCAGTGCCACAACATTGTGCATTTGGAGGTCGTAGGTTGACCTGACCACCACAACAGATGTGGGTGTGTTCGCTATAGACCTGGCCATCGCAACAGATGTGGGTTTGGTCGTTGTAAGCATCGGTGCCGCAGCATTGTGCATTTGGGGGTCGTACGTTGACCTGGCCATCACAACAGATGTGGGTGTGTACGTTATAGACCTGGCCATCACAACAGATATGGGTGTGGTCGTTGTAAGCATGGGTACCACAGCATTGTGCATTTGGAGGTCGTAGGTTGACCTGTCCACCACAACAGATGTGGGTGTGTTCGTTATAGACTTGACCATCACAACAGATATGGGTGTGGTCGTTGTAAGCATGGGTACCACAGCATTGTGCATTTGGAGGTCGTAGGTTGACCTGACCACCACAACAGATGTGGGTGTGTTCGTTATAAACCCGGCCATCGCAACAAATATGGGTGTGGTCGTTGTAAGCATGGGTGCCACAGCATTGTGCATTTGGAGGTCGTAGGTTGACCTGACCACCACAACAGATGTGGGTGTGTTCGTTATAGACTTGACCATCACAACAGATATGGGTGTGGTCGTTGTAAGCATTGGTGCCACAGCATTGTGCATTTGGAGGTCGTAGGTTGACCTGACCACCACAACAGATGTGGGTGTGTTCGTTATAGACTTGACCATCACAACAGATATGGGTGTGGTCGTTGTAAGCATTGGTGCCACAGCATTGTGCATTTGGAGGTCGTAGGTTGACCTGACCACCACAACAGATGTGGGTGTGTTCGTTATAGACTTGACCATCACAACAGATATGGGTGTGGTCGTTGTAAGCATTGGTGCCACAGCATTGTGCATTTGGAGGTCGTAGGTTGACCTGACCACCACAACAGATGTGGGTTTGTTCGTCATAGACCTGGCCATCACAACAGAATGTGGTGTGGTCGTTGTAAGCATTGGTGCCACAGCATTGTGCATTTGGAGGTCGTAGGTTGACCTGACCACCACAACAGATGTGGGTGTGTTCGTTATAGACTTGACCATCACAACAGATATGGGTGTGGTCGTTGTAAGCATTGGTGCCACAGCATTGTGCATTTGGAGGTCGTAGGTTGACCTGACCACCACAACAGATGTGGGTGTGTTCGTTATAGACTTGACCATCACAACAGATATGGGTGTGGTCGTTGTAAGCATTGGTGCCACAGCATTGTGCATTTGGAGGTCGTAGGTTGACCTGACCATGACAACAGATTCCTGTGTGGTTGTTGTAGACAACGGTGCCACAGCACTGTGCATTTGGAGGTCGTCGGCTGACCTGACCATGACAGCATATACGAGTCGCAGTATTATAGACAATAGTACCGCAGCATCCCGCATTTCGAACTTTCCGCCTGACCTGACCTTCGCAGCACATGTTAGTTTCACTGTTAATCCCCACTTTGCCGCAGCATTGAGCATTTGGAGGTCGGTAGGTGGCCTTTCCATCACAACAGATGCGTCTCTCACTGTTGTAGACAACGGCCCCGCAGCACTTTGGATTTGGAACAAGGCGTTTGACCTTGTTTTCGCAGCAGATGTGGGTTTCGGGGTTGAATGCCGAACAGTTTAGCTCTGCAACACACACACACACACACACACACACACATACACACACACACACACACACACACACACACACACACACACACACACTGGTAGTTTCTTCAACATCCTGTGTACAAGATAACAAGGACGAATGGCCCCATCCCATAAAGTTGCTTCTCCTAATTCCGTGCTATTTTGTCGCACAAACTCCTGCCCAAGGAACGCAGGAACAAAAGGTGTCTAACACGCACATTTCGTTACGTCACTGTCTGCGTGACAACACACACACACACACACACACACACACAGTACCAACAACAACAAATCCAAAACCTCTCTTCTTCTTCTTCTTATTATTATTACAACAAAAACAACAAGATGGCCACCAGCCCAATATGTTGTTTCCATTCAATGACATGCTGTAGTCACAGTCGTAGTCGTTGTGTCATGTATGCAGCCCGCGCGCACACGCCGGAACGCAAGCTCTCTGACATCAAGCATGCTGACAGAAAGAAAGTACTGAAAACCCTTATCGTGCCTCTATGCACTTGCAAAAACCCAAACACATGAGGTCGTGTGAGCTCGCCTAGCTGGTTGACGTCACAACTTTTTGGCGTATGCGAGGTTCTACATGGGTGAATGAATTCTTGTAATAAAGTCGTTCCCCTTTGACAGAGTTACTTCCCGCAGACCTGACTGACAGACGATTGCTTACTGGTATCGGAGAAGAGACCCTCTCTCTCTCTCTCTCTCGCCTTAGACGCGCGCTTGCGCGCGCACGCACGCACGCACGCACGCACGCACCCCCCCCCCCTACACACACACACACACACACATTATGCAAAGAACTTGGAATCAGAAAGACGCGTCACTCCTGCCCTCGTAAGAGAGACATATAGTATTGGTATTCCTGTTGAAAAACAAACATTTTTTTTTCGCTTTCTTGTCAAAAAAAAAAAAAAAGACCTCAAGTGGTACGTGTGCATGCAGTGTAAACAAACAGTAAACACACGCGGCTGACGCAGATACAGCGTAATTTTTTTTCCCCTGACAACTTTACAAATCACGGTGACTTAAATTGTGTTAGCGTCTACCTGCATCTAAATGCCATTCAGAACACACACACACACACACACACACACACACACACACACACACACACACACACACACACACACACACACAGTTGTCACTCATACGGCGGCAGGTACGTTCATCGGCACTTGTTCCAGTTCACATACTGTTGGGGGGAAATCTGTAGGTATGTACAGAACTCTTTTCTTAAAAATCAAGAGGTTTGCATACAGTGTAAACAAACAGCAGTAAACACACGTGGCAGGCGCAGACATCAGGTTTTGGTGTTGTTTTTGTTGTTTTGTTGGCGGTGGTGTTTTTTTTTTTTTAACTTTACAAATAACGTTGACTTGAACTGTGCTAGCGGCACGTTGCACTGACACACACACACACACACACACACACACACACACACACACACACACACACACACAGAGAACAAAATCATCCGGCTGAACTTCATTCTAACCATTGTAAAACCATATCACAACATAGAATCTGCTGGATCGTCGGTCGCAGATATGATTAATGCTGAGTTAGCAGGAAGTATTCAGCGGATGCGTCCATCTTTGGATCTCTCGCACATTCGATCTTTCTGTGTTCCGTACTAGTTTTACTTGAACACATCGAACGAAATGCACTGCGAAGCCTACGTACAGCAGTGAAAGCCAAATTAGATCTTTCGTTCGTCCTCCGGAACCTTGAGAGTACTGTCTTATGTTTTCCATAGGCCTAAAACACATGCGAAATATATGGGGGGAGACCACCTGTCAGTCGCTGACATCTTCGTTTTTGCCGATTATTTTGTTAAAATGTTTTACGGCGGCTAGTGTAGGGTTGGGTCAAACAAACAGACTTTTTACAAGCATGCGGATTCTATACTAAATTTACGCCAGTCACACGTCGTGGATGCGGCGATTTTGGTTTTCACGTGTGATGCTATGTGTTATGTTTGGGAGAAAACATAATCTTGGCTCCAACTTCGATACCGATCTTGGCTCCAACTTCGATATCGTAGGCATACCTACCTCTATTTTTCAAGGGGGAAATCTACAGAAAGGTTTTCCCGTTCCTGGTGTTCGCTTCTGACAGCAATTCGGCGCTGCACACCATTGCACGCGTGATTTCTGGCTTTCTGCCATACTGCCATTACTGCGTAGATCTGCGGGATGCGCGCTAATGCGCGCAGACAACTCTTACGCGTTGTCCCTCAAAGGGAGGAAAGTGAACTATCTTTATGTTTCCAAGATCTTTGCATTATGCTTAGAACTGAGTGTGAGTCAGTGGCAAAAACGAAACCCACTGAAATTCCCGCTTTCCACATGGCAAGTTGTAGAGATCGCGAAAAGATACTGCATTTCGATGCAAATTAATTTCTAGACCATCCCAGAACATGCTGGTGCAGTAACGTCAGTAGATTACGTCACCTTGGAAAGATATCGAACCTTCCAGTAAGTTGAGAAATGTTCTAGATCTGACCTGTTCAGTACGTAAGCAGCCCTGCACAGCGTTCTGGGTTCTTCTTCTTTCATGAATTTGTTCTCCGTGCATATTCTGTTCATAAAGTATTGGAGTTGTATTCTGTTGTATCCCGTGTCTTCTCTGCGATTGCACGAAGATGGCGACATAGTAGAAGTAAAATACACCACGTCTCCAAACAGAGGAATTCGGAAAGAAAGTGGCGAGACACCCCCAAGAAAAAACAGCATCACGTCAATCAAACATGACGCACTTACTTTACTTCAGTGCGCGTGCGTCTCTTCTTCGATGTTTGTGAGGCGTGTGGCTTGTAGAGGAAATGTGCTGTGAGTACAAATTTTCGGGTCAACTGACGATAACGGCTGCAGTGAATTTTTCTAATTTTTTTGTATATTTTTTATGGCACCCCAGGCTCATTATCTATGTATAGTAGGAGCGATTTTGAGATCTAAAGTGTGTTCACCAGCACTTTCATCAGGTACGGCTTACGCCAAAAGTATAAAAGCGACAACCTCCAAAATTCACTTAGTTGAGAGTCCGTATTCATGCTATCTATGTCCAAAACATAGAGTGGTTTAGGTAAATATTACGCCTTTAAACGCCAGAAAGCCACTTTTGTTGAAAAGGGCGATAACTCGCAAATCATGTGTGCAATCGTACCTGGATCGGGCCTTCTATTCAACAATCTTGATTCATTTAGAAACCCCAAATTTGAAATCGATCGGTTCAGTATTTTCGGAGAAATAGGCATCTGAACTGGGTTCACATGCAATGTCAACTCAGGCTCGGTTTACATGAAAACTATAAGAGCGACCATTTTCTAGTAGTGACTCTGTTCAGAGTCCGTATTCAAGCTATCTACTGCCAAAAAATTGAGTGATTTAAATAAATATTACGCCTGTACACGAAAGACAACCAACTTGTCTCAAAAGGGCGATAACTCCCAAATCACTTAAGCAGTCATCACACGCTTGAATCGTCTAATGTATCATTTTGATATATTTGGATACCCCAAATTTGAAGCCATTCGGTTGAGTATTTTCGAAGAAACGGGCCCGGACACAATTCACAAACACACACACACACACACACACACACACACACACACACACACACACACACACACACACACACACACACGCACATCCACACAGACGGCACTCACTGAGGAGGAGAAGTGCGTTCGGAACACCATACGCGTCAGCATCGATGACGCAAGTTTTCTTACGTCATTGTCAGAGTTACACTTGCAAAATCGTCTCTGCGGGAGATCGGCAGTGACGTGCGTTTGTACCACAGATGCTTGCCTATGAACGTGGAAATTTTAGCCCGTCCTATTATGTTGTTTCCATTACTATGGAAACAACATAAAAACGAACGATCAAAACGTACTTATTTTTGGTGGTGTAACACTAGTTGAGCCATGGTGATGGTAGTAGGTAGTCGATATCGGTGTCGTTGGTGATGTCGTTGATGTCGTAGAAGTTGCGCATTGTGCATTTGGAGTCCGCAGCCTCACCTGACCATCACAACAGATATGGGTGTGGTCGTTGTAGGTATCGATGCCACAACACTGTGCATTTGGAAGTCGTAGGTTGACCTGACCATCACAGCAGATATGGGTTTGGTAGTTGTAAGCATCGGTGCCACAGCATTGTACATTTGGATGTCGTATGCTGACCTGATCATCACAGCAGATCTGGGTTGCTGTGTTATAGACAAGGGTTCCGCAGCAGGCAGCATTTGAAACTCGGCGACCGATTTGACCTTCGCAGCAAATATGGGTTTCAGGGTTGAGGGAAAAGCAGTCTGCTGCAACACACACACACACACACACACACACACACACACACACACACACACACACACACACACACACACACACACACACACACACACATGCATTTAGATAACGACGTGTGCAGTGTGTTCTTTCTGGTGGCACTCCTTCATCTACTGTCATAAAATTTGACGATTCACAGAGAGAGAGAGAGAGAGAGAGAGAGAGAGAGAGAGAGCATTATTAACAAACGTGTTGGCATCTTT
>JACVVK020000164.1:682500-700000 GCA_018292915.2 Batillaria attramentaria
CCAAAGCAGAGGGGGAGGAAGCCGGAGTTCCCGGAGAGAACCCCCGACGATCGGCCCGAATGAACGGTGCCACATACATACGAGAAGGAAAAATTCTTTGCCCCGAATGGGACTCGAACCCCTGACCTCTTGGTGACAAGTCTCTTAACCACTAGACCACCGATCGCTCCATGTGTTTACAATTACAAACAAACAAACACTTACTTCGTGGCGTTGTCGTCGATGATGAGGATGACGATCCGGTAAACCAATCAACGAATATAGGTGGGAGTGTCGTGGGGGGTGAAATTGTTGAAGTTGTGGTGGAAGTTGTGGTTGGGTGGTGATGGTGGGTAGTTGTGGTTGGGTGGTGATGGTGGGTAGTTGCTGGCGATGTCGTGGTTGATGTGGTGGAAGTTGTGGTTGGGTGGTGATGGTGGGTAGTTGTGGTTGGGTGGTGTTGGTGGGTAGTTGCTGGCGATGTCGTGGTTGATGTGGTGGAAGTTGTGGTTGGGTGGTGATGGTGGGTAGTTGTGGTTGGGTGGTGTTGGTGGGTAGTTGCTGGCGATGTCGTGGTTGATGTGGTGGAAGTTGTGGTTGGGTGGTGATGGTGGGTAGTTGCTGGCGATGTCGTGGTTGATGTGGTGGAAGTTGTGGGTGGGTGATGATGGTAGGTAGTTGCTGGCGATGTCGTGGTTGATGTGGTGGAAGTTGTGGGTGTGCTGAATGATGTGGTTGCTGAAGCGAATCCAACCTCCCAAGCGGGGACGGGCGTGGTGGATGAAGGTGGGGTGGTGGTGGTGGTGGGCGGTAGTGTGGATTCCTTGAAGAACACTTTGCAAATAGACATACAATGAAGGAATGATTAAACATGCACATTCCACTATATATTCCAGTACATTATTATTATTATTACTATTATTATTATTGTTTTATTACCAGTGCCCTATCTGCGTGTGACGGATGTGTGGGGTGGGTGGGTGTTTGGGTTTTAACGTCCTTTTCCACCACATACGGGTGATATCAAAGACGGGGCATCGATGAAAAGGCCAGCACAAATATTTGGCCCCAGCCGGGATACGAACTCACGACCCGAGCATTAGAAGTCCAACGCTCTACCATTCGGCCACCCCGGCTCCCCCGTGACGGATGTGTGAATACGCAATGCGTTCAATGCATTTTCAAGAATTGCGTTGTATAAATGTGTTCTTATCATGATGGTGATGATAACGATGATGACGATGATGACAACGACGACGACGACGATGATGATGATGATACATGTAATAATAATAATAACAATAATGATAACGATGTTGATACTAACACTAAAATCAACAACAACAACAAAAACAACAACAACACTAATAATAATAATACATGTTATAATAACAATAATAATAATAAAAATAATACTGATGATGACGAAGACGACGACGACGACGACGACAACAACAACAATAATAATAATGATAATAATAATTTTCTTTAAAAAACAACCAAAACGAAGAGGACGTAGATAAAGAACTTACGTCCAATGTACACGTAGAGGCACAGTTTCAGGACAACTACATCACCAACCATCAACTGACATTCAAACTTCCCACAGTCCGCTGCTACCGCTGAAAGAAAATCAAACGGAGTATTCTTACGGTAAGTCAATGATGTATATACAATTAGCCACATTTCTAGCAAGGACTTGTAACCAATGTAATACAGTTCTAAGGTTCTAAGGTTCAAAGGTTCTAAGGTTCTAGCCTTTTGAAACTCAGATGTTCGCCTACAAGGCATGTTTCGACATTACTTAGGTTGTGTGTGTGTGTGCGTGTGCGTGTGTGTGTGTGTGTGTGTGTGTGTGTGTGTGTGTGTGTGTGTGTGTAGGGAGCCATGATAATTGTATTGCATACTTACACGTATATACATATGAACAATATGTATCTCCTGTATTCATCTTGCCCCTTCACTGTTCTCTGGTATGTGTCTGTCATGGTTTGTTAAAATGCAGACAAACTGAACAAGAAGGTACCCGTTTTGGTTGCCCAGGCCTTGTAGGGGGTCGTTCTGAAACCAGGAGCAACTCGAAATATTTGGCCTTGCTTTTTCCCGTTGACCTTCACAAGGCGTAGATCATACCCCGCTTGAGGTTGTGGCATGATGCACTCGATTGTAAGGACATTCTTTGGCTTTGTGATGAAAGGCCCAGGGTAAGGCGACATTTCCAGCTCTGGAAGTACTGTACGCAAAAATGAAGAAGCCACAGTCATCATCATCATCATCATCATCATCATCATCATCATCGTCGTCGTCGTCGTCGTCTCATCATCGTCATCATCATCATCATCATCATCATCATCATCGCCGTCGTCGTCGTCGTCGTCGTCACCACCACCACCGTCGTCGGCGTCGTCGTCGTCGTCGTCACATCATCATCGTCGTCGTCACCACCACCACCACCACCGTCGTCGTAGTCGTCGTCATCATCATCATCATCGTCGTCGTCGTCACACCATCACCATCACCGCCGCCATCATCATCATTATCATCATCATCGTTGTCGTCGTCGTCGTCGTTGTAAGTCACAGCGGCAGCAGCAAGGCACCGCCAGGATAACTCACTGATCTTTTACTTGCACACATCCTTTACCGAACTTACGTTTTTAAAATTCAGACACGCTTTTAGGAGAGGAAATGACTAAACTTACTAGCTAACATTCACTAAGTTACCGGCATGATATGGAGACACACAATTCACACACTATGACGCTGCATGAATATTAATTTTATGAAAAACCGGGCGTACCTCCTATGATGATGACAACACTCTTCTTGTGTACCGGCAGGTTGTATCTGAACAGATGGCACTCAAACGTGATGACTGTTCGATAATCAACTGAAACAGAAAACAAGTGAAATAGTTACTTGAACAAGATCACGTCTTCACAATTCGCCTGCTCTCAAGTGACACCCCCCCCCCCCACACACAACTACCATAAACACACACACACACACACACACACACACACACACACACACACACACACACACACACACACACACACACACACACAGCATCTTGCTTTTTTCTACCTATTCATATTTAATCTCCCCCCCCCTCCCTTCCTTAGTTCATTTACCTGGGAGCCAGGGGTGGGTGGGGGGGGGCGGGTGTTTGGGAGTTTAACGTCCTTTTCCACCACGTATTGGGTGATATCAAAGACGGGGCAACGAGAAAAAAAAGGCCAGCACAAATATTTGGCCCCAGCCGGGATTCGAACTCACGACCCGAGCACTGAAAGTCCAACGCTCTACCATTCGGCCACCCCGGCCCGGCTCCCCAGGATAACTGAGCGTGCAGAGCCAGACTTTCAACGCTCAGGTCTTGGGTTCGAATCCTGGCTGGGACCCGAAAACTTGTTCTGGCTGTTTTCTCCTTAGCCCCGTGTTTGGTCGACGCTGAGGACGCTAGTCAAACACCCCCGTGCACCCATCCACCCACTCACTCACCCACCCACCCGACCGACGAGCTCATTCACCTTGGAATCGCCGGACTACGCCGAAAGAAAACGGCCCGTTCGCTTGGGGCGTACGCCGCCAAATCAATCGTCTCTGGTCTCTCTCCACCCTTAAAAGACGCAGCTCGTATCTTCGATTGCTTGGTTTCATACCGCAGACAATTATCACGGGCTGGCCGGGTTCCGCGGTGACTTTGTCTTCCGTAGGCGACATGAACAACCCTGGGCTGCCTGGAATAATGATGACGTCAATTAACCCTATTCATACCACGTCAATTATTTACATCCTACTCCCCTGCTGTAGTAGTCTGTGAATAAGAAGACCAAGAGAGAACATTCCCATCGTATGTTCACATAAGCTTGAGTTATAATGAGTTGTAATGACAACCGACAATGCCAAACAAGCACAAAAAGCGCGGGTGCAAAGAATGAAGGAACCGGTCCCCGTAGTGTAGTGGTTGGCCCTTCGGACCATGGACTGGAAGACCCAGGTACGAGTCCCAGCCGAGGCAAGCGGGATTTTTCTTACCTAGGTCGGCTCCCACCCAGAGCGGGTGTACTATGGGCCCAATGGGGAGTCTGTTGCCACAAAGCCGAGATTCACCCACTTCACGGCTGCGACTTTGGGTGTGCTTCCCTTGGTATGACGCGTCTTATGATATGGATGATTACACGGCTGGCACCGCAGGTGCCGTAGTTCCCAGGTCTGGTTAATGCCGGGATATTTATGACAGGAAGCGTGGAATGCGGCCCTGTCCCGCAGTCCCAAACCACACGGACCTCCACAGCATCATGTTACCATCATCCTGATCTCCATCATCATGCATAATAAAAATTGTCCCAGCTTCCGAGCCCTCCGTGGATTCCACCAATTACCTGGGAGGAATACCACTGGAGCCGGCAAAGAGTTGTGGCCAAAAAAAAAAAAAAAAAAGAGTGAAGGAACGTTGAATACACGTACACGGTACCAAATGTGTAAATATGGGCGCTTTATCCCAGCTGCTAAGATCAAAGCATCGTGACATGGAACAAACAACAGGCACGCTTTGAGTAGTCATTCACGCACAAAGGGCATCAACTGACCAAGACATTATACTTAAGCCTTCGTTCTGTCAACAGTCAGCTCATCTGTTCACGTTTCAAGACTTTCAAGGAATGATATTAATTTTTGTGGGCTGAATGTTTAAAAAAAAATGGGGAGGCAGCCAGAGTACCCGGAGAGAACCCCTGACGACTTGCCCTAATGACAATAAATGACTGTTGTAAAACTTTGGCAAAATGCATTGTTTGAGATTTTAGGAAAATTTTCTGCAGCCCTGTGTAGATTCAGTCGAAGGGTTCTTTACCAGCGGCATTTGAGCAGATCCGTGAACCCAGTACAAACAGTGGATAGGTCCCCAAATATGCAAGACGAGAACATAATGAACCATTTTATTGCACTGAAGTGTCTATGCATGCGAAAGAAAAAAAAAATCATAGTGTTTTCATAGTTCTCCAAAATCTCGATTTTATCAAGAGAAAGTCCCATGTCATTCAGACATTAACACTGTCATCGGCAATTTTCAATGTATCCTCTTGTCTACTTTGACAGCTTTTTCAAGTAGCTTTTACATGATTACACTGCAGGTATAATTATATTTGTGGATTTTACAAGCTGGGAAAATAAGTGAGGGTTTCAGAAAATGGCTAAACGCCGAGACCCCGACAACACTTGAGAGTTAAAAGTAAGAGATTGTTGTGCCGGACGTGACAACTTTTCAAGAATACCAGACCAAAGGTCATTGTGTGCTTCCATCAACGCGTCGCTCAGATCAAACGAACCATGGTGACTGAATTTACTACACAATCAAAACATAGTAAACTTCAAATGTAAAGCTCAGCGCTGGCACTTAGATCTGAAACCACAGTAGATAATTGAATAATGCGCTGAAAATTATCTCCCTTGAATTCTGATCTTTTAAAGTAGATTTCACAGAAACATTGCACAGGTGGGTGAGTGGTGGAGGATTTAACGTCATTTTCACTACGTATGGTGATATCAAAGATATTTCACGTCATTTTTCACCACGTATGGTGATATCAAAGACGGGACAATGGGAAAACAAAAAACAACAACAACCAACCCCCCCCCCCAAAAAAAAAACAAACAAACAAAAAAACAAACAAACAAACAAACAAACAAACAAAAAAAGCACAAATATATATGGACCCAGCCCTTATTCGAACTCACGACCCGAGCATTAAAAGTCCAACGCTCTACCAGTCCACTATCCCGGCTCCCCATCACTGCAAAGAAACATCACAGCTTCACTAGAGATGAGAAAACATGATTAGTAAGAAAAACAAATAAAGATATTCACCACCTGCTTGCACGCAGCTGCAAAGCAGTATCACAACTGCAAGCCTCACGGTTACACGCATCGTCCGGTTGTTTTCTTCCTCTGGTTAGATGCTTGGTGATGGCGACAAGGGTGTAAGCTAGCTCGTTATTGAAACCTTTATAAGCCATCTATGGACATCTGTAAAAAGGGCCCATCTCCTCATCAAATCCATCGCCCTTAAGCCCCTTTTCAAAATAATACAGAGAAGTGATTCGTCAGAATAACTTACAGCTACTGAGTTTTCCACAAAGTCGATTTTCCACCTGCACTAGACGTCAACATGCTAGTTGTAAAACCGCCAGACGGACTTGGCGAACTACACAAAAATATTGCCCAAGTTTGTCATAGCACGTTATTGGCAGGCTTTAGAACCACAATCACCAAAAATCTCATTTTCGTACTCGTCGTTGAAGTCTCAATACGTAGTGCGACAGGCGTACAGAAGGAAACGAAATCTACTTCGTAAACGCTTCTAAATTCACTGTTTACAACGATTATTGGGTCGCTTAGTTTCTTCCTGGTTTCTGACTGACAGAACGGGAAAACCAGCTGACGTTAGTGGTCGTACCGTCCCTGCATGGTATGTGGTGAAAAGTTGCAGTGGTCCAAAATCGAAAACAGTTCTGAACTGATTTACTGGCGTGTTTGCAACGCGAGCCAAAATTTGACAAGGCCATTTCTGGTGACTGATTTAGGATATATTGACACAACGTCCAACAAACCTGCATACACAGCAGTCATGGTAGATAAATGTCTATGAACTCTTAAGAGCCCATGACAGACCACCTCCTGCCCGGGGAGCTGGGGAGGCCGAATGGTAGAGCGTTGGACTTCTCATGCTCGGGTCGTGAGTTCGCATCCCGGCTGGGGCCAAATATTTGTGCTGGCTTTTTCATCGTTGCCCCGTCTTTGATATCACCCGTATGTGGTGGAAAAGGACGTTAAACCCCCAAACACCCGGGGGTGGGGGGGAGGGGGGTTAAACCCCCAAACACCCACCCACCCACCCCCTGCCCGCTATGCGATAAGACTGGGGCGGCCGGTGGTCTAGTGGTTGAGACCTTGTCACCAGTGCGAGAGGTCAGGGGTTCGAGTCTCACTCGGGGCAAACAATTTTTCTTTCTCGTATGTGGCACCGTTCATTCGGGCCGATCATCGGGGGTTCTCTCCGGGTACTCCGGCTTCCTCCCCCTCTGCTCTGCTTTGGAAATGTTCAGCCCACAAAATTTGAAAACTAAATGCAAAATTTCTAAATTCCGAAATTTAAATAGCTGAGCTGACCCTTCGCACCACGTGATTGTAATGTGTTTTTGTCCAGTGTGTGAGAGTACGCGTGCGATTCACGTGAGCGTGCGTGTTGGGTTCAGTTCGCGGCGCTTTGAATCGATTCATGAAATTGGGTAAAGCGCCTATATAATACTCATTATTATTATTATTATTAAAAAGAACACGCCACTGCACACCAGTAGGAGCCACTTCAAGCCACTATTATGCAAGGCGTGGGCCTTCTCCGCTAGGCCCGAGACCGCTGCAGATTGCGTAATAGTGGCTTGAAGTGGCTCCTCGTAAAACTGCGTTTTTGGGGCAAGGGCTTGAAAAAGTTAATTTAGTTTTTGTCAGTCGGATACTGCCAGAGAGAAGTTACAGCGCCAGTCAGGCGAGACGAAAGCCCCAATAACCTTGAAGAAAATGTTTTTAAGAGACACACCAACGTGTCTGTATTCTGGAGCAAAATAAACCGTGGTTGATGAGCGTACAGATGCAAGCGCCGGCCTTGGTTTAAACAGATTTATTTTGTTGCACTGGTGAAAGTACAGAAAAACAGTTTGAGCATAAACAAGACGTACTTATGACGTGCTCAAAAAAAATTCGATTAGAGCAACCTTTGCAACGGCGGTTCACGAGCGCCGGCCTTCGTTATCATTCAAGTTAGTATCTCTTTGTAACTAGATCATGTCTGCTGTACATGTTAACGAGTATACGGGGGAACACTTTAATCCTGAAGTCAATTACTGATGTAGGTTATAGTTTAACCGTGAGAGGTCTACAATAGCCATGGAAAGTAACCTCAAGCGTTGTAAAAAAATATATTGGTGTTTGTGTTTTCCTCTCTCTCTCTCTTTCTTTCTTTTTCTCTGTGTGTAGGTTTGTGTGTGTGTGTCTGTGTGTGTGTGTGTGTGTGTGTGTGTGTGTGTGTGTGTGTCTGTGTGTGTGTGTGCGTGCGTGCGTGCGTGCGTGTGTGTGTGTGTGTGTGTGTGTGTGTGTGTGTGTGTGTGTGTGTGTGTGTGTGTGTGTGTGTCTGTGTGTGTGTGTGTGTGTGTGTGTGTGTGCGTGCGTGCGTGCGTGCGTGCGTGTGTGTGTGTGTGTGTGTGTGTGTGTGTGTGTGTGTGAGAATGCGTGTGAGCGATTGTGTGCCTACGCAATCTGCCCTACTCTGCACAGAAATTAAAGTTTTAGACTATAGTGCAGTTCAGGATTTTAGAAAATTGAATTTATATCACTCGGCGGTTCTACTCAGTGAACTGTAAACCTCATATATAGGAAGTTTTTGGAGTTGGCCTAATTGGAAACTCACCTCTCTTTTCATTTGCAAATTCCTGGAGTTCTGCTTGTGAAAACTGGGATTTCATTACACACACTCACAGACACACACAGACACACACAGACACAGACACACACACAGACACACACACACACACACACGC
The DNA here is from genome assembly GCA_018292915.2 of Batillaria attramentaria. Taxonomy (NCBI): domain Eukaryota; kingdom Metazoa; phylum Mollusca; class Gastropoda; family Batillariidae; genus Batillaria; species Batillaria attramentaria. Next base: position 691,077 of record JACVVK020000164.1, read on the forward strand.
ACGCACGCACGCACACGCACACACACACACACACACACACACACACACACACACACACACAGGCGTAAGGACACAAACTGACCGTGGGGGTCATGTTTGGTGTTAATTTGGGGAACCCTGTTTAGCGAGTGTGCTATGAGTTTTGTTGTCAGCAATAAGCGTGATTTTCGTGATTTTTTCGTAGCCCAAGGCGCATGCCAGGGGGCGGCAACAAGAGGCAAGCTGCCAGTGAAGCCTGAAGGTGGGACTTTTCGCGCTGGAGAGCAGCCACAGCGACCTGAGCGGAGTTGGACAAAGCGGCTTTGTGGCCTAAACAGAAAGTGGACTAGTGTTACTGCAGTGAGGCCTGAGCGGAAAGGAGACATTCAGTTTTTATTTATTTATTTTTTTTAAACTCCTGTCAGGTGCGTGCCCTTGAATGGTCTGTGCATGATAATTTTTGTTTGTAGATTGAAGCATTTTTAGAGGTTACTATGATGAGTGAGGCTAACAGGGAATATATAGGTATTTTGAGGCCTCGTGCGATTCTGTCCTTTGACCACACACACACACACACACACACACACACACACACACACACACACCCCGAGTGCCGATGAAACAGTGGTCGGACTACAGCTCGAAAGCTTGCCCAAAGAGGTAGGTCTTTAACTGGGCTTTAAATTGAGTCAGCGTAGGAAGGTCCCTAATGGTGACAGGTAAAGCGTTCCAGACAGAGGGGGCGGCGTAGGAAAATGAACGACCGCCAGCTGACTTCAGAGTTGTTCTTGGAACCTTTAACAATTTTTCTGATGATGAACGGAGAGTACGGGGGGGGGGGGGGGGGGCATATTCTCTTATTTAACACAAAATACAATTGTGGTTTTGTTTTGATCGCAGACCTTTCAGGTTTATGGCTCACAGAGTAGAGCAGCCGCGTTTTCTAGAATTCTGCAACACTATAGATAAGAATACTAACCTGTTTCGTACACATTTGTTTTGTGCCTCTGCTTTTCGAACCCCGCTTTCTCTTCCATTACATCTGGGCCCTTATGTAAAAGTCGAGGTTAATTTAACCTACGGCTGCAGGCCTAACCCAGACCAGGACAAAAGGAACCCAAAAGCAAAATTGAATAAAGAAGGAAGCGAAGAAAGGAAGAAAAAAAATGGCTTCAATAACGGCTCAGGCACCTTCCTGGAATGGGTCCGCTTCCTGATTTAAAACAAAAAACAACAGAAAATTTAACCCTAGAGCTAGTTTAGTTCGAGGTTAGACTCTAACCCGGGGCTAAAAGCCCTAACCTCGACTATTACATACGGGCCCAGGGGTGTGGTTGCGTATGAGAGACTTACCTAGATTAAGCAGATAAATTCTATTGTCCAAATACCCACACTTCGGTCTGCTAACCTTATTTTCGGGCGTTGACTGTAAGTCGGCAACGCACGACTCTGACCGTCGTGCACCAGTATAAGACCAGGGCGTGTTCTCGGTGGATCTCAGCTCTTGAGCGGACGCACACACAATTGCTGGTCTCTCGTTGGTCGAAAACAATCTTCAATATGATTTTCACTCTGTTTTTGATCGCTGCCGCGTCTTCTACAGCCCTTGGTAAGTTCAAAGGGATAATTCCGGTCTATTCAACGCCAACGTATGATTTGGAACAGTTTCGCTCGTGGGTGAGCCTTAACCCTTTCAGCCCTGAAGGAATCTCAATAGCGATAACGCTGTCTGCCTGGGAGTTTTTCAAGTGTGCTAGATCTAAAGCTGGGCTCTTGCATACAAAACCCTATTTCTCAAGAAGTGTCGGATCCATCCTATAGGGGAATCTTCCACTGTGCAGAGCGTATGAGAGTCGGTCACATGCACGCATATTATTGTTAGGGTCTGCGAGACCGTAGGTGATACGGTGGCAGGGCTGAAAGTGTTAAGGCTAAAGATATTTTATCTTCATGATGAGTACAACTCCAATTTTTTCCCGTCCACGCCTTGTTTCCTTGTAATCAAAGAAATGATTGAGAGAGAGAGAGAGAGAGAGAAAGAGAGTGCGTGCGTGCGACCATATCAAACCCTTGGTGCGGCGTCTTCTCTGGCTGCCAGTGAAATTCCGCATTCAGTACAAAATCTGCATACTGGTACATGTATTTCGCTTTTTCAAAGGAACTCTTCCGGCCTAAATCTCAAATTCCCTTACAGTCCACCAAAAAGCACGCACTCTTCGTTCTTCTCCTGAAAAACTATTGAAAGTTCCTCGTCAAAACCTCAGAACAGTCGGCGAGCGCACGTTTCGCTTTGCTGCCCCGTCACTCTGGAACGCACTACCTGCCGGCCTGAGAGACCAGTCGGACATAGATCGTTTCAAGTCTGACTTGAACACGCATCTGTTCCGGCTGGCTTTCCACCTCTTGATTCCGCTGCTCTGTGTGTGTGTGTGTGTGTGTGTGTGTGTGTGTGTGTGTGTGTGTGTGTGTGTTGCAGGCGCCACAAACTGTTACGGCACCATCGATCATCTACATCCTACCGGCAAACATAGCGGCGGTGAGAGCTTTTTATGTTAACACATAAAACTATATACTCTAACTGACTGGCCAAGCTAACAGCAATGATTCAGAAATACAGAAATTCAGACTACTTTCCAACATAATCGAACCAAAAGTGCAACTGCGGGTTTCGCTTTACATGTACTTCATTTCTTTTCATAAATTTTAATGAAATCAGTATAACCTTACCTTCTAAGACAGATCTTTTTTTATGTGTGCACGGAAATCGTTTTCCAGATTGAACAAGTAGAGTGAAGTGGAGAGTACTCTGGTGTCCTTTTTGGGGGGTCGGAGGGACCGGGGGAGGGGGGGGGAAGGGGGGGGGGAGCGGAGGATGGAGGGGAAGGAAAAAGTGGGGAGAGGTGGGAGTCCAGAAGCTCGATCAGTGGCGGAACCTTTTTTTTTTTTTGGGGGGGGGGGGGGGTTGGAGTCCGGGGGGAGGGCGGGGGATTGGGAGTCGGGGTGGGGGGGGGGAGGGGCGAGTTGGGGCTTGAGCGCTCAAAGTGCATGAAAAGTGTTTATCATTGCACGTACCTTTTTTGTTTTCTTTTTTTATATAGAGGGAGGGGTTCAGCTCAAGCAGAATACCACTGGCACGATTTTATTTCCATTTTTTCCCCCGCCAGGTGTCGCCGCTTCCCGAAGTGACGTCAACTACCGGATAGATGAGCTGAACAAGCTAAAGACCTGCTTTGTGAACTTTGGAAATTCTCATTGTACGTTGTACTTTGGAAACTCATTGTAGGTTGCAATTTGGAAATTCTCATTGTAGGTTGTTCTCTGGAAACTCTCATTGTAAGTTGAACCACAAATGATCTATATTCTCATACAAATCACCTACATTCCGCACTCACACGCATTGTTCTCTATTCCCCAAAGATATTTCTTCCGTCAGTTACAAACAAGGTCTAGGTGCCATTCACTTGAAAAGCGCTTTTGCTGTTTCTAGCTTTCTCCGGGATACTTAGAGTTTGGAGGTCATATGCATAAAGTCGTAAATTAATAATAATAATAATAATAATAATGACGACTTATAAGGCGCCTATACATGAAATAAAACAGGCTCTAAGCGCCGTACATCATAAATACATACACCACTTTCATACACACAGACTCGCAGGGAACATTCAAAGTTAAACAATAACTCACAACAAGTAGACTGACACGGTGTGGAAGGGCAGAGTAAATCAGTAATCAGTTTTAAATAAGTGGGTTTACCACATCCGCAGTTCAGGGGCAGTAATCAGGCTTTCCTAGCGGAATAAGTCACTGATGTCCCTTACATGCGCGTGTCTTCAGCAGATCTAAAGATAGAGTGAAACGTGATAGATAAGCAAGTAAGACAGTTCCATCTGGAACGGCTCTCATGAATGGCTGTCATGAAGATCACGTCCAGAATGTTCCTGATCTACATTACAGGTCTGAATACAGCACTATCAGCGAGTGAGTGAGTTTTTAGGGCTTAACCCCGCGCAAGCCACACAGCCTAATTCGCGGCTTAGTGTGTCTCCACTACGCCCCCCCCCCTCCCCCCAAAAAAAAATTAATAAATAAATAAATAAATAAATAAAAAAAATAAAAAAATGTAACGTTGGACAACTGATGCAAGCTGATCTACGGGGTAATATAAACCTAGGACATGCACGAGACTCTGCACCTTCATTCTAATTTATCGAACTCCTGAAAAGCGTAGAAACCAAATAGCAATTACAACTATGTAAAACGAAGATAAATATTAAGCGCATATACAGCAAACATTGCAGCTTATCATCTCCTAGGCGCAATAAACATGTTCGCAGCAAATGCCCAACATTATTTATTCCTAACCGCTGGTAGGGCAGACGTCAGTGAGAGGTTAAAACAGAAGAAATGTAGGTGAAAGGTGACGTGCATGAATGGATTAACGATATTCCCACTGTCCCTATCTACTATCTAGCGAAACCACAGCCAAGGGAACGGGCTTGGGCGAATCAGCGGGGAAAGAAGACCCTGAAAGGGCCGAATATAGAAATCAGCTGAGGAATGAGAGGAAGGACAGAGCGGCTAAGTTCGGGAGGTTTTAAAGAGAATGAGACAGGCGAATGGGCTGGTGAGGGATTAGATCGAGAGAGGTAGAAAAGAAAATTGCTTAGTCGCCAATGAAGACAACATGCCTGGGGTGTAGTTGGAGAAAAGACAGAGAAAGGGAAAAAGGGGTGGGCAAGCTCAGCGAAATCAGCCCCGCGAGCCCATGGGGGCCAGCACTATCTGCGCCTTTGCCCCCCCCCCCCCCCCCAAAAAAAAAACAACAAAAAACAACCCTACATGCACTAATCGGTACATACATGCACTAATCGGTATTCTAACAATTGCTTTCTAAAACTTTTTTTCATCGTGAATTCGCATGTTACGACTGGAAGCGATTTAGTTTTACGAATTGGACTGCGCATTGTCTAACAGGCATCGAACCAGCCCTCCTGGCTGCAGTCGCTTCCCGAGAGACCCAAGGGGGAGCACTCCTGGACTCACGAGGATATGGAGATAACGGAAATGGCTACGGAATCATGCAGGTGTGAGCCCCCCCCCCCCCCTCCTCCATCCTTCTCCACCCTCCCCTTCCCCCATACAAAAAGAAAAAAAATTCCCTGTTGCTTCTATATTGCCCATACTGGGCCTGTGTGCGAGGCACGCAAGAGTAACGGTCGCTTAACGACTCTTTTGCCTGGGAGAACGCTTTCGATCCTTACAGTCATGTTCTCTTCGATAGACCTGCAATTTTTGTCGTCTGTGCGTTGTGCGGAAGGCAAATGTTTACGGCTGATGAAGGTGTTCATAGGGCATGTATGGGCAGTGAGGAGAAGTCTGACGAAAGTCATGATGGTTGGGATGACAGTGTTGAGTCAGAATTGACAAGAAACCTGTGTGGCATTGAGTACAATATTACGTGGCTTTGACACGCATTGTGACTGTTTCGGCTACGCGCCGGTATTAGCTTCCGAGTTATGTATTAAGAATTCGGCTAAATATAGTAGAAAATCTTTGCCCCTTTTAAAATTTGTGTGCAAAGTACAAAATGGCAATCTGGTGCTTTTTGTTGCCTTTGTAAACAAGTTTCATGCCAGGTAATAGTAAAATTAGGGGAAAATGAGGCTGGCTTGTGGACTATTTGTATTCATGCGCTGCTGGCACAGGAGCCAGCAGACGACCGTGGAATGAGGGGGTATGTGGTCGCTGCCAACATTACCAAAAAACGGAACATTGGAATTTGTTTAAATTTCCTCTACGCATGAGGCTATGGCTGCCTGATTTTTGTGATTTTTTTTTTTTTTTTGGTGAATTTTAAAGCATTTCTAGGGTGTCATCTGCAGCGTTATGTGTAAGAGGAATATATAGCGTTTTCCTCCAGATTTGCATCTGTGGCGCGTAGCCTTCCTGTAAACAGACAACTGGGGACCTATGCATGGACACGACCTAAACGCGTAGGCCCTGCCTAAATTCGTAGGCTCTGATTAAATCTCGGAAATCGGTATGCATGGACACAGACAACGGGGTAGTCAGGGCCTAAACGGCAGCCTAAACGGCCCCGATTTAGTCAGAAATCGGCGGCCTAAATGCCGTAGGCTCGGCCTAAACGACAATCAGCATGGCGTTTTTCGGTGTTGTGGAGTTTCATTCGACTATGCCAAGGCCTAGATCATGTTTTATGGGTATATGTACTATACTGCAAGCGTCTTTGGTGTGTACTGTTTTGCATGGCACTCTCATCAGTAGCTCAGCCGATCCGGTCAGCATGTCACTGTGACCTGCGCTGTGCCAGTCTCACCAGTCGAAAGATTTCTGCATTTAGTTTGCTCACCTTCCTTGAGAGGTGATATGGGAGTATGTCATCCATTCCGTAAGCAATATTCCCCTTTATTTCTGTTGTTCAGTATTTTTACGTCTGAGTCCGGCCCGGAGGTTCAACTTGACTCGCAGAAACTGATGCACAGTGCCGCGTGTCTGCCACATGTACCGGCCGACTGACCGCCCGCGCGCGGTGTGTATTGCGTAAGGCATCCCGCTGGCTGTTCCTTTCCCGCGGCGCTGGGCTGTCTCGTTGAACACATGCGCATGCGTACTCTCACAATTGGCTGGGGAATACCGGAATCCCACACTCTAAATTTAGATAAAGTAGATGACGTCACGTAGGCCGACTTCAAGTCTGAGACTTGGTTGTCTGGGCTGTTGTCCGCGTCCATGCATAGCGGTTACGCGAGAAATTTAGACCGAGACTGCCAAGTCTGAGACTTGGCGTTTAGGCTGTGCCTAGTGCAGGTTATCATGATCATAATCAATGTGCAAACGCTCCCACCAAGTCAAATTTAAATCCATGCAGAAATAAATAAATCATGATTTTATTTATTTATTTTATTTTATTTATTTTATTTTTGGGTGAGGCCACTCGTGCGCAGCCCCGGCCGCCGAAACTTACTTGGTACAAATTGAGTTAAAGGTCTGCAATCTCAAAAAAAGAAGCCACAAACAGTGTGTTTTAAAGAGCTACCCGACTGCGCAAAATGCACAGTCCACTCTGTCACAGTTACAGAGTTTTCAGCGTCTCTGAAACCCCAATAAAAGCCAAGGGCAGCCTGATTTCACAGCTCAGTTTGCGTTTTGACACTGAGCGAGACACCTCGTGCAGCACTCAACATCCGCTAGACATTGTAGCGATGTGTCTCGCTCACTGATCAAAAGCCAAATAATGTCACGGCAAACTCGTGCTCTGGTTTTATAATGGTCCCCGAAGCGCTGAAAACTCTACAACTGTGACAGAGTTGCCTGGATTATGCACAGTCGAGGGAGTCGCAGGTTTTAAAAAAAAAAACAAAAACAAAAAAAACACAATGTTTGCTGCTTTTTGCTGAGGGGAGCCGGGGCGGTCGAATGGTAGAGCGTTGGACTTTTAATGCTCGGGTCGTGAGTTCGATCCCGGCTGGGGCCAAATATTTGTGCTGGCTTTTTCATCGTTGCCCCGTCTTTGATATCACCCTTTGTGGTGGAAAAGGACGTTAAGCCCCCAAACACCCACCCACCCGCTTTTTGCTGAGATCTTAACTCTTTCCATTCGCTGTTCTCTTAGTGTGACATCCACACGTCCGGACTGGACTGCACGCGCTGTGGTCCCAGATCGTGCTGCCACCTGGAGATGATGTCATCATTCCTCATCACCAAGATCAAGGCCGTGCAGTCAACACATCCCAGCTGGACAAAGGACCAGCAGCTGCAAGGTAATGACGGTGACGGTTGATGATGATAATCGTTGACGAAGATGGTGGTAGTGGTAACGGGCGTTCTGCTGGTGATGTTGATAAAGTAGAGGTGATGATAGGAGTAGTAATGGTGATGAGGTGATGACAATAACTACTTAACGACATGGTATTGACAATGTCGATGATGATTTAACTGTAATTTTTAAAACGGCAGTCATACTTCTTCTCATCCCAGCAGCAGTAATGAGGGATTGACAGAACTCTGTGTGTGTGCGTGCGGGCGTGTGTGTGTGTGTGTGTGTGTGTGTGTGTGTGTGTGTGTGTGTGTGTGTGCGCGCGCGCGGGCGCGCGTGCGCGAGCCACAATTGCTGTGTCGTAATTGTTCTTTCTGGTATTATTTTCACGCCATTTTTTTTATTTTATTTTTCTTCACTTTGGATCTGAATGAGAACATCGGGGTACTTCTAAAAACTGTTGAGAGATGGAAGGAGTGGGTCGGTGGGGGGTGAGAGGGGTGGGGGGGGGTGGGGGAGGGGCGAGGAGAATTAGCGTCCCGGAACTCAGGGAACGCAAGAGCGGACGGAAAAAAAAACAGACGCTTGTAGCTCACTTTGATGTGTCTGACTGAGTCCCCTTATACAATGATATATCAGTTGTCCTTTTTCTTTTCTAGGTGGCGTGGCCGCGTACAACCACTTCCCCTCCGGGTCCTCTTTCTCTGCTGTGGACAGCCACACGACCGGACGTGACTACAGCAATGACGTCATCGCGCGTGCGCAGTGGTTGAAGAACCACTACCACTACTATTAAGTGTCAAATCGTTATTACTCAGCGCTTGAGAGTACAGATTTTTTTTTTTTTTTTTTTTACTTCGATGAATGTAGGGGTAGCTGTTTTGAAAAGTAGTGCGTAGTCTCCTTTACGTTTGGTTTGGTACTGGTCGCAGGTGTAGAATGGTAGGAAGCTGAAATATACTGGAGTCTAAAGAAGTCAGCATAACACAATGGTGTGTGTGTGTGTGTGTGTGTGTGTGTGTGTGTGTGAGAGAGAGAGAGAGAGAGAGAGAGAGAGTGGGGGGGGGGGGTGAACATGGCTATCCACCAACAATCAGAATTAATGGTACATTATACATCAACTGTTGCATAATACCCGCTCTGTGTGTGTGTGTGTGTGTGTGTG
>JACVVK020000164.1:705000-737500 GCA_018292915.2 Batillaria attramentaria
GCTCGTACGCATGTATGTATATATGTATGTATCTAAGCACGTGTGTATGCATGCATACATGTATGCATGTGTGTGTATTTGTGTCAGGTGTATGCGTGCGTGTGTGTGTGCGCGCGTGTGCGTGAGTACTACACAAGCGCCGAACCGTGTCCAACCAATAATGATGACGGATTTGTCTGGCGCCAAACCTCCTGCTGGATCTCTGGTCGCCTTTGATTGCATAACCGTTAAATACACACAGTCATAATACATTCTTACAAACACCATGATGAAACACGTATGAAACAGTAACTAACTCAGTGCAAAAAATAATCGTCAGTATGAGCCAACCAAGCGTCTGCTCAGGGGTCAGAACTCTTCAGAATTGGGGCACGGTGTTATCCCGATTATCGCCCCTCGACTGATTACGATGCGCTCGAGAGGGAAACTTATGTTCGAATGACAAAGTCGTTTACAACCGGGCGCAGATTTACTCACCTACCCACCCTCTCGCTTTACCATCCCTCCCTCCCCGGCTTCATCCCGCCTCCCTCCCTCCCCCAGAAGAGACCGATCATAAAGCCACGTTTTCAGGATAGACCATTTAGCAGGCTGTCCTGCTTTTCCGGCTACATCAGTTCAGTAATACTGAACAAACCAAAACATGAGAAAAGTACACATGATAAACGAGAGAGAGAGAGAGAGAGAGAGAGAGAGAGAGAGAGAGAGAGAGAGAGAGAGAGAGAGGAGAGGCATTATGACATTGATCTTTCATTTCACACACACACCACACACAGCAAAAAAACAAACAAAAAACAAACAAAACAAAACACCCCCCCCCCCCAAAAAAAAAAAAAAAAAAAAACCCACTGGATCGAGTGTGTATACTGTCACAGTGGTGCACTGGTCAGACTTTATTTGAATCAAAATGCACACACGTACAACACATGAAGAGCCGGTTTGAAAATCTTTCATTGTACGAATTTTGCTCCTCGGTAACGCTGATGCCAACAAGCCGTTTACTGACGGCGTAGGTGTACGAATTTCACTGTCAGCACTTCTCTGACGAAGTCCACACCATTTTTGCCAACTGTCAAAGGCATGATGGGAGATTTTTTATAATGATTCTCTGTTGCACAAAGATTAAGCAGATTGACACCTGGCGGTTTACAATAATCAAAGGCTTCAGCCATTGCCAGGCAGCTCTTTAAAAAATAAATCTAGAAGCCATAATGATCTTTCAGCCACTTGGCACGCGCGATGACGTCATTGCTGTAGTCACGGCCGGTCGTCCTGCTGTCCACTTGGGAGAAGGAACTAGGTGGAAAGTGATTGTAGGCCGCTACACCACCTGAAAAAAACAAAGCAGCACGTACCAAATTTAAAAAAAAAATCGATTAAACATGATTGGAAAATCAGTCATCCAGTTCAACTCAATCCAATTTCATTTGATCCAATGTAATCAAATTCAAGGAAAATGAATGATTTACGCCACAAATTAATCAAACAGCGAATCAATCAATCAATCAATAAATCGATCAATGTCTCTTATCGATATTGGTAATATTCAAGACTGAGTACACTTATTTACTTTATAAGCACAAGAACTGTACTGAAATACATACGCAGTTGCTCGGATAGTAAAACTTTTTTTTTTTTTTTTTTTTTGCCTCGTCATTCGGTCGCTCCAAATGCCTACTGTGTTTCATGACTTGGATCCACCTTTCTCCCCACTCGGGTACCGTACTTGTACCAGAAGAGTACCGACTTGCCCCCCCCCCCCCCCCCTTACACACACGCACAATTTTAGAAAGTAAACCAATCCATTGTAAATGCATTGCATGTGCCAATTACGTTATTGTTTATGTAATAACAAGCAGATGGATACCAGCCATTCCATTCAGTGACCTGCAGTCGTCACGGATGTACACACACACACACACACACACACACACACACACACACACACACACACACACCATGGTGCACCATGCGCGGTCAGCATCCATGTCATTGTCAGAGTAACACTTGCAAAATCGTCTCTGCGGGAGATCGGCAGTGACGTGCGTGTGTACCACAAAGACTTGCCTATGAACGTGGAAAATTTAGCCCGTCCTACGATGTTGTTTCCATTACTAAAGAAACATTTAAAAAAAACAAAAAAACAAAAACAGCAGAAACAACAACACCACCACCACCACCCCTCCAAAAAAAAAACAAAACAAAAACAACAACAACAACAACAACAAACAAACAAACAAACAATGTGCATAGATGAACGCTAAACAAAAACTTTTGCATTAGTAGAGCCGAAGTCCTGTATGACGATATTGGAGAAATTGAACAATCGTTAGAGGATTATCAGACGGCGCTTTGTTCTTTAGTCAAATCCTTGCGGAATATATGCTTACATATCCATAGTTCCTTAGATATAGACTATACTATAGGTCATATGTACACATGTATGTATTTATTGTTATAATGTGCACAAGCTTGCTGTCCTCAGTCCTCCACATGTCCAGTTTTTTATTTAAAGATATGTGCGCCTGGTTTCCATTTGCCTCCATGACCTTTGACTGTGGCATTACCGCGATCTACGCATAATTATTTCAAGTTATTTCATGTATGCTGTTCTCGTTCTTGTCAATGTATAGTTAATATATACCAAAACCAATTTAAAAAAACAACAACAAACAAAACAAAACAAAAAGATAACAAAACAACAACAACAACAACAACGACTGTTACAATTCCAGAGATGGCATACCCTGCAGCTGCTGAGGTTCTGTCCAGCTGGAGCGTCGGCGCTGAACAGCCTTGATCTTCTCAATCAGGAAGGCCGACATCATCTCCAGGTGCTCACATGACTTGGGCGGGTAGCGCGTGCAATCCAGACCGGATGTATTGACGTCACACTGTTGAAATTATGTAAGTGACGTCACTTTGTTCACTGAATGCGCAGGTTCGAAGTCGGTGCGGTGAGGCGGTATTTTGAGACAGTTTTTTTTTGTGGCATTTGTGCGACATCTTTTTGCGACATCGAATTGACGACTCAACTCGGCAAGCCTCGGTGCCAAAGACCCGCCCCTTCACTCTGTTGTCTATTTGCAGACGACAGTACGTCCACCATGACGTCATTATATGGGAAAAGGGGCGATTTCGAGATGAAAGAGATTGACGTAATGGGTCTTTTTTCCCATTCAAATGAAAAGTCAGTGGACTTAATTACTGCTTTCTTTCCATGTTTCCAGTCTATGAAACTGCCACCCTCGCTGTAGTGTCTGGCAAAAAGTTTGCCAGACCATGCCATGCGTTGTACTCATTATCCATTCACCTCGCAAATTTACATTTCCTTGAAAGCGTTAGCATGTATGTTTGTGTCTTTAGTCGAAGTTTAAAACTCGTGTTTTTGTTTGGATTTGAGTTCATGAGTGAATTGACACCGTTTTGCCAGCATAAAAAGGCGCACTTTTTTTTTGTCGGCGTCGTGCTCTGCCGACGCGTACAAACTCGTTCGTCTGCTATGTGCAGCCGCTGTCGACTGTCAGGTTTTACTAGGATAAAACGTTCAAAATAAACCAGAAATTGGCTCATAAAAAAGGATGATAAAGCATTTACACCCCATCAAGCTGTGGTATACCGACTCGTATTTTGATCCAAGACGCAATCAACCCTTCGCTTAAGCTCAGGGTTGATTTGCGTCTTGGATCAAAATACTCGTCGGTATCCCACATCTTGATGGGGAATAACAGCTAAAGACGTGGCAAGGTGGGAAAAAGCAACAACTTCTAGTTTAGCTCCTAGTCAAGATTCGAACTCAACGCTCGAGCACTGAACACTTCTAAGGAAGAAAGACCACTACCACCAACACATTATCACCAACAACCGAGCAGCCGGAACCTTGAGCAGTCGAGATACGAACTCATGACTCGAGCAGTGAACACTTTTAAGCTGCACCTCGCGTGATGCGCAACTCCCACCGTGTCATATACGTAAAGGAAAAGGACGTTAAACTCCCAAACACCCACCCACCCTACAGTGCTATAAACGTGCTTTACACAGATGCTGCCACTATTGAGTCAGTGGTCCTCCCAAAAGTTTTTTTTTTTTTTTTTACTTTATTGTCCCTTTCAGGAAATTCGGACTGCTTCCCCCCGGGGGAAGTGCGTCGCCGCGGTGCAGCGCCACCCAATGCCTATCCTAGGGCTTCGGTAACTTGTAATGTCGCCAGCGACCACGTGGGATTTGCACTGAGATGGCCACTTGGCTGTAGCTATCGTCTGTTTCATACAAACGCGTCACTTTACTTGCAAGTGAAGTGGGCGTCACGCGCATGTTTTGGCACCGGGTTTGGCCGGTATCTTAGCAACGACAGCCCCAAAACGGTTCATATTTTGCACACATCTGATTGGTGTCACGTTCTTGTCATCGTTATAAGCCTAGGTCGGTCTGTGAGCTTGAACGTATGTGGTGGAAAAGGACGTTAAAGCCCCAAACACCCACCCACCCATCCCTGTGAGCTTGAAAGACCTCCAGGATGTATCTTTAAGGAACCACCACCACCACCACCATCTCGCCAAAGCACACTACATAGTTAGAACCTTGACAGCAAGCGGTTCCTAAGCGAACATTTCCACCAAGCCTGACCTGCATGATTCCGTAACCATTTCCGTTATCCCCATATCCATTTCGGTCCAGCAGTGCTCCCCCTTGGGACTCGCGGCTTGCTACACCGGCCAGGAGCGCTGGCTCGATACCTAGGAATGAAACATAATAGTCGTAATGTAATTGTAAATAAGTGTTGTGCACCCCCAAAAAACAACAACCCCCCCCCCCCCACACACACCAACAACAACAACAACAAAAAACCTAACACACACACACACACACACACACACACACACACACACACACACACACACACACACACCACAAAACGAAACAAAACAAAACAGGAGAATAAAGACAACAACAACAAAAACAAAGTAATAATCAAACCAAAATCACTGAACAAAACAAAAAAGTGTATAAATATGATGATGCGTGCGTGCGAGAGAGAGACAGAGAGAAAGAGAGAGAAAGGGGGGGGGGGGGAATACTGTCCACAACAAAGTTGAAAACAAAGACCGTTAAGGGCGTTTAAAGCTTTGGTTTTTTGGTGTGTGTGTGTGTGTGTGTGTGTGTGTGTGTGTGTGTGTGTGTGTGTGTGTGTGTGTGTGTGTGTGTGTGTGTTTGCTGGTCATAAAGATCATTAAAATCAGCCACAAGTACAGCATTACACGTACAGTTGGCGTTCCCAAAAGCCTGGAGGCAAGATTTTAGTTCATTCAGTTCCCGAATACGCAAATCCACATCACGACGTGAAGCCGACACTCCTGCAAAAAAAAAAAAAAAAAAAAATCCGGAACCTAAACACTGGCGCTGTTCTCCAATAGTCATTTCACCTCGAGATGCATTTTAATAAGTGGAATAATGATATTTACATCAATTTTATTGTGATCTCAAGAGAGTTGTTTTATAATACAAGGGTGAGTGAGTGAGTTTTTAGGGCTTAACGCCGCGCAAGCACCAAAGACTAATTCGCGGCTAAGTGTGCCTGCACTACTGGAAAACAAAACAAAAACGTTGGACAACTGATACAAGCTGGTCTACGGGGCAGTATAAACCTAGGACATGCAGGAGACGCTGCACCTTCATGCTAATTAATCGATCTCGCGGTTATAAAAAATATAAATACTAAGCGCATATACAGCAAATATTGCAACTTATCTCCTGGACTTTATAATACAGGGGGGGAAAATCCAGACATTTGAAGTGCCTTCATTTATTTTTGCATCTAGTACGAATGGCGAAATTTTATTTTTGTAACAAGTACATGTAATTACAATTACTCACCACCATTACGCTTCCCGGTTGGATTCAAACTGTCGATGCTACCGTAACAGTTCGTCGCTCCTGTGGTAACACACACACACACACGCACGCACGCACGCACACACGCACGCACACACGCACACACACACACACACACACGCCTGTCCTCGTCAGTAAAAGTTTAAAACAGTATTTCTCCATTTGAACAGCTAGCCAAAACACGTTTCCCTGAGTGTGAAATACGACAATTTTAAAATGTAAACCAGCGCTCAGTGTGTGCCCACCGAACGTTCAACACTACGTAACATTCTGTGCTCTTTTCCCGTTTCTCCCAGAGGGTGATAACATAAACCAAACTTGTTCACTTGCCGGCTGCGCTCACTAAAAAAACACACCAAACCAAACCAAACCAAACATATCCTTTTAAAAGAACATTTCTGCTTTAACTCCCACACCAAACAATAAGAACCAGTAAAAGGTGGCGACACAAACTTCAAAATAATATCACACACGAATACATGGTATAAATTTTCATATTCTCACCGTGAGAGCCAATCACCGCCGTAGCGACGAGAAACGCTGTGAGAGTAAAGGTGTACATCATTTGTGCGCCTGCCACAAAGTTGGAGATGCAACAAGACACGCCCGAATGCACCAGATGTGTTTACTCGCTGCATTTTATACTGGCGAGCCCCGGCCTCCTTGCGATTTCCCGGATCTCTCGCATTTTCTCTACAATGACTCATATCTTCCTTGTGTTGAACAATAAGTGTGTTGTCCTGACTTTGCAACGTGCGCACAATAATTGTCTATCACCTACAACCCCGTACCTCACTCCCTCCCCCCCCCCCCCCCTTTCCCGAAAGTTCCTCCCATCCCATCCATCCCCGATTCACATTACACCGCCTGTCTGCGCACTGCACGCACGCACACACACACACACACACACACACACACACACACACACACACACACACACACACACACACACACACACACACACACACACACACACACACACACACACACGTACGTGTACGCACGCACGCACACACACAACTTACTTCCTGGTGTAAGGACCAAAGTTAGTTATGGCCTTAAGCTGCGCAAGTCTGTTCGGACAATACAATTATATAACGTGGGATGTACCAGGAACAAGATCCTACGTAATTCTATCATCATCACCATCATTATCATAAAAAAATAATGATAAACTGTGTTTGTAGGGCGCATTTCTTTAGGATAAAACTCAACTTGATGCAGCGATCACTCACGCGCATTTTACAACGATGGACAGACGTACACTGGTGACACTGACGCGTTACACAGGAAATCACTGGAAGGCTTTGCCCCCCCCCCCCCCCCCCAAAAAAAAAAAAAAAAAAAAAACCCACCCAACCAAACACCACCACCACCGTTTTTAGACTGCTCTTAAAAAACAAAACCAAAAAAAAAAAAAAACAGACCGTGTGGCCGCATTTCTAAGATTCGCAAACAGATAGTTCCAAAAGATTGGTGCGACAAAACTCAAAGAGCGTTCGCCAAAAGATTTCAAGTTGCACTTGGGAATTTTGAGAAGCCTCTCGGACGACGACCGCAGGGTTCATAACGGTTGATAGGTGACGAGTGGAGCCGTCAACGTGACGATAGGCCAGGAAGGAAACTTTATACTGAAGGCGGAAATGAATTGGTAGCCAATTGAGATTTTTTTTTTTCAGAAATGGTGTTACATGCTCTCGCTTCCGTTTGGTCAAACTTAATCTCGCAGCGCTTTTCTCATTTCTTTGATGGCAGTCTGTTTTGACGGAAGGCCAGCCAGTGCTGAGTTACGGTAGTCGGTGCGTGAGGTTATGAGAGCAGTAACTAATTTTGCACTCTGTGAAAGGGTATGGTTGAATTGACGCAAAACTGAGCGACAAACAGATAGACATATAGCCACACGCTCTCTCCCTCTCTCTTTCCAGCTGCAACCTCAACTACCCCCCCCCCCCTCCCGCCTGATGTCTCTTAGGCACGCACGCCAACGCACGCACACACACACACACACACACACACACACACACACACACACACACACACACACACACACACACACTTACTTCCCGATGCAAGGGCCTAGACAAGGGACGGAAACTAACAGTGCTAGACCAGGAAGTCCTTATTCTCCACTGTGGGCACGCATGTAGTTTATTAGAGTTGAAGTCACGAGCACTGAACCATTGTTCTCTATTTGTGTGAAGGTGTATGCACCAGCCCTATTATTCCGCTGCATTGCTTTCAACTGTGTAGCACGTCAATTTAATTTCCGGATATCTTGCATTTACTAGAGTCTCCGCCCTGACTCATATCTTCCTTGTTGGATAATGAATGAGGTGCATTTTGCGCCCGCGCACACACGCGCGCACACACACACACAGGCACACACACACGAACTCACGAACGCAGAGACTTTCCGGATGTAATGACCCTATCAACGGACGGAAAGACTCGGCGATTGACCAGGAAATCATTGTTCTCACTGTGACAGGCTCGTGTTTATCTTATTATAGTTGAAATCAAGATTCATATTTGCATCAGTGTGATGAGGCGCAGTGTTTCGACGTTCAGATTTGTGATGTACAGGTTTCATCGACTATGACGCGGCCTGAGGCTAACAGGCAATATAATAGTCATTTTGAGACCTCGTGCATTTGTGGTACAAAACCTCCAGTAATATACTGCAGAGTGAGCGAGTGAGTGAGTGAGTAATTCGCGGCAGTAGGCTGCTCATGCACCGCGTATGGGTGGTACCAAAGACGGGGCAACGAGGAAAAATGCCAGCACAAATACATGTATCTCAGTGGCCCCAGCCGGGAATCAAACTCACGACCCGAGCACTGAAAGTCCAGCGCTGCATAATTCAGATATCCAAGCTCCCGGAGAGCTACGGGAAGGTTGAGGGTGGGAGGGGGGAGGTGGATGCAGGGACAGACAGACGGGGAGGGAGGCGACCCCGGGGCACAGACCTAAAAAAACATAGACCCACCGCCGCACGCTGCCACCGCTGCTTGCGAGTGTCGCTATCGCGGCCATCTTGCGAATACCAGAACTCAGAGGCTCTGTGTACAGGACGCCTCGTTCGAAATACAAAGTTCTTTTGAAAGACGTCACCAGAAATGTGACGTAAGATAAAGCGGACCAATGCTATGCGCGCTATGTAAACAGCTGATAGCGTCTGGCACTTCCAGGTACTCGCAACATGGCGCGCGGCGGCGTCACACTTCCAGCACAGCAGGGGGGTCCATCTTTTTTAGGTCTGTGCCCCGGTGTAGCATCCGGTCCGGTCCCCCCTCTGAAGTAGTCCCCCGGGGGACCAATTCGTGGCAAAAACTGCTCTATAATGGTCCCCCCTTAGACATCCAGCCTCGTTTTCGACTGGTCCCCCTGGGCGATTTTGGTCCCCCCCTCGCATCCATAATAGGCCCCCTCTCGAACTGGTCCCCCTCTTTTCTAACCAATGTAGAGCTCTGTCAGTATTTATTTTTAACTTTATTGTTACAAAACTTTATTGTCCCCAAAAGCACAGGGCCATAGGAACATTTTTTTTTCTTTTTTTCCGATTTATGTGCTTGTTGTTATTTTTGTGTGTGTGAGATATATTTGTTTGGTTGTGTTCTTGTTTCTTTCAGTTGTTTTTTTTTTTTTTTTGCATTGGTTCTTTTTTTTCTGTTTGTTTATGAGATGGTTGTACCGAATACTAAACATTAAATATTACTAGAATTTCAAACAATAAATAAATAAGTCAATCAATATTCTCTCTCTCTCTCTCTCTCTCTCTCCCCCTCACTCTCTATCTCTCTCTCTCTCTCTAGCAAAACCTGAAATAGACATTTACGTTCTTTGACAAGAAAAACTTTATTTCAAAAGGCATGTTTGACACGAGTCACGTGACGTGTCAAGAAGCGTGGCGACCGTTTTCTCATCCCACAAAAAAAAGAAAAGAGAAAACAAATCTAAACTTTTAAAAGTGATTTAACTTCGTAGATTTGCCGTTCTATGTAGCCTATACTTTTGTTTTTTAGTGGCGACCGTTTTCTCATCCCACAAAAAAAAGAGAAAATAAAAAACAAAAGTATAGGCTACATAGAACGGCAAATCTACGATGTTAAATCACTTTTAAAAGTTTAGATTTGACACTGTAACCTTGACCCAGTTCAAGATCATCTTGAATAACATCTCTGTACAAAAATGAAAATAATTATACATATAACGAAAGAGGTGTGTGTGTGTGTGTGTGTGTGTGTGTGTGTGTGTGTGTGTGTGTGTGTGTGTGTGTGTGTGTGTTTGCGTGCGTGTGTGTGTGTGTGTGTGTGTTTGAGAGATGGGGGGAGGAGAGAAAGTGTGGGGGGCGAGAGAGAGAGAGAGAGAGAGAGAGAGAGAGAGAGATCCAGAGTCACGTTTTCTACTGAGTTGACACACACTATAACAATAAAGTTAAAAATAAATACTGACATAGCTCTACATTGGTTAGAAAAGAGGGGGACCAGTTCGAGAGGGGGCCTATTTTGGATGCGAGGGGGGGACCAAAATCGCCCAGGGGGACCAGTCGAAAACGAGGCTGGATGTCTAAGGGGGGACCATTATAGAGCAGTTTTTGCCACGAATTGGTCCCCCGGGGGACTACTTCAGATGGGGGACCGGACCGGATCCTACACCGGGGGTCGGTCGGGGGTCTAAAGGATATGGGTGTTCGCGAAACCTTCTAACGCCGTAAATGTCTGCACGTCAGTATGAGTATGTCTTCGCTCTTTGAAACGTTCAGTTCAAGCTGAATTGTAAGCAAAGAATCCTTTCTCGGAGAGTCGCAGTCAACAGCGCCGTGCGGCTACATGCAGCACATTTCACGTGCACTGCGTCAAACATGGCTGACACACTTAGCGCCTTTTTTTTAAACATCAGGAACAAGGTAAAGGCATAGACGACTCCACTTGACAAGACCCCCCCCCCCCCCCCCCCCCCCCCACCACCACACACGCACAGAGAGGGAGAGAGAGAGTTCTTTCTATCCTTATAACTGCTGATGGGCTGACTTCTAACCCTTATTACTGCTGCTGGGCTGACTTCTATCCCTTATTACTGCTGCTGGGCTGACTTCTATCCCTTATTACTGCTGCTGGGCTGACTTCTATCCCTTATTACTGCTGATGGGCTGACCGGTAACAAGCGAGTTTTGACTGCAGTTTAAAGGTAGGGACCAAATCTACATACCCTAATGCTTTTTGGAGGGTGTTCTAAAGCCGGGTGGGGCCTTGGTACGTAAACGGCCGCTGGCCATAATTATGTCTTTGTTTTAACACCTGGAGTGGGTGGGTGCGTGTTTGGGAGTTTAACGTCCTTTTCCGCCACATAAGGGTGATATTAAAGACAGGGAAACGAGAAAAAGGCCAGCACAAATCTTTGGCCCCAGCCGGGATTCGAACTCACGACCCGAGCATTGAAAGTCCCAACGCTCTACCAGTCTAACACCTGGAACATGAAGGACACGTGAGTCAGCTGAAGATCTGAGCTGTCTTGATAGCAGGCGCGTAGGAAGATGCTGAGAGGAAGGGGGGCCCACTAAGTCGGGTGAGCCATACGGCCGGGGTGAAGAGGGTGTGTGTGTGTGTGTGTGTGTGTGTGTGTGTGTGTGTGTGTGTGTGTGTGTGTGTGTGTGTGTGTGTTGACTGCCAAGGACAGCAGAGCAAGGGGGCCCCACCACTGGTGGGCCCCCTCTCCTCTTATCAAAAGCAAGGGGGGCCCAAAGATATTCGGACCCCCTTCCAAAAATCGAACGGGGGCCTGGGCCCCCAGGGCCCCCGTACTTCCTACGCCCCTGGATAGTGTATGCAGTCAGTAAACTGGCAAGATAAAAACTTCAAAACTAGGATTCGACACCCGGCCGATTCTTCACAATCTGTTGGTTTAAACAGTTTTATTCGTTTTGAACAAATATACTTATGCACTTTCATACAATTTTCACGCGGCCGAGCACAACAAGTCAGAAACTTACACGTGTGCTCATAAGTACAGAAAATATGTGCGGCGGAGACGTCAAATACAGTGTTATGGGGGATAGAGAGAATGGCCAATAAGTACTGTACAAAGAAAAATGCAGTGGGACTGTGGACTCAACGGTGGCAGCGAGTTGGCGACTGCTAATCATTTCGTAATCGAAACTTAGGTGTCAAAGCGACCTGATATTTCTATAAAGTGCTGTACATTTTCGAAAAGATTTATATTATCATTAGACGGACGAGAACAAAGCAAACAAACAGTGCTGCAGGGTATTTTCCGTCAGTTCAGATTTTTTTTCTAAAGGCCAGCTGTTTTCACGCAGTGAAATCAGCAAAGCCACTACCTACTACACAGACAACGCCCAAACGGACTTAGATAAACGCTGCACAGGTCAGCTAAGTCCTAATGCATTTGACAAATATAATGGTGCAGTGTTCTTGACTTCAGCTCGATAAAGTGAAATACGATCCTAAGAGAACAGTGACTTCCTGGTTAGTCAGTGTTTGGGTCTTTGTATCCGTAACACAGTAATATTGTGTGTGTGTGTGTGTGTGTGTGTGTGTGTGTGTGTGTGTGTGTGTGTGTGTGTGTGTGTGTGTGTGTGTGTGTGTGTGTGTGTGTGTGTGTGTGTGTGTGTGTGTGTGTGTGTGTGTGTGCGTGCGTGCGTGCGTGCGTGCGTGCGTGCGTGCGTGCGTGCGTGCGTGCGTGCGTGCGCGCGCGCGCGCGCGCTGGGGAGAGCGCTGAAACGGGAGCAGTAGGACGCGGAGGGGCGGGGACCGGGGGGGGGGGGAGGAGTGTTACGTGTGTATGTGTGTGTGTGTGTGTGCACGCGCGCGCGCTGGGGAGAGCACTGAAACAGGAGCAGTAGGACGCGGGGGGGGGGGGGGGGGGGGGGGGGAGGAGTGTTACGTGTGTGTGTGCGTGCGTGCGCGTGTCTGTGTGTTGGAGAAAAATGGGAAAATGGAATAGGGGATGGGGTGGCAGGGTCGGGTGGCACTCGGGAGGTAAGGCGGCGGCGACGGGAGGAGGGGGAGGGGAAGAGGAAGGGGAAGGGGGAAGGAGTTGTAGCTGCATGAGAGGTATGTGCGCTTGTTGCAATCAAAGTACCACCCACCCATACACACACACCGTGACACATACCCATTAATTTTCCTTACATTTCCCGATTATGTGGAGGTTTCCACACACACCTCACACAATTTCCTTACATTTCCCCACTATCTGGAGCCTCCCCCCCCCCTTCCCTGCTCCCTTCTATTTCACCATTATCTGGAGGTTTACACACACACACACACACACACACACACACACACACACACACACACACACACACACACACACACACACACACCCCTTACCGCCACATTTACTAAGTACTCTTCTATCTTAACAGCATGACCATTACTCTCCCATCGCACACCCCTATGTACAACGAAAGCACAAATTTGTGTTGAAAATCCATGAAATCATTTACAGGCCAGTGAAAGGGTGAGTGCAGTTAGGGGACACAATTTGTGTCGCGTATTAAGCGTACCTTCAGTACTCTCCCTTGGTGCAAGGAGGTGAGATGGGTGCTTGAATGGTTCGCATGCGGACAGCTTTTTAAAGGACTGGGCCCGTATGTAATAGTCGAGGTTAGGGCTTTTAGCCCCGGGTTAGAGTCTAACCTCGAACTAAACTAGCTCTAGGGTTAAATTTTCTGTTTTTTGTTGTTGTTGTTTTTTTTTAATCAGGAAGCGCGTCCATTCCAGCAAGGTGCCTATGCCGCAATAAGATTTCTGTCTTTCTTTCTTCGCTTCCTTTTTTAATTTAATTTTGTTTTGGGGTTTCTCTTGTCCTAGTCTGGGTTAGGCCCGTAGCCGTGGGTTAAATTAACCTCGAGTTGTACATACGGGCCCTGAAAGACCATCTTCAGCCCCCATGACATCTTGACTCACTGTTAATGATAACATGACTATTTTATTCTTGATTAGAGTTAATAACGGCAATGCACATTTTCTCATGATTCTGCAAACCGTTTGCAGAATCATGAGAAAATATGCATTGCCGTTATTAACTCTAATCAAGAATGAAACGCCCCCCCCCCTCCCCCCCAACAATAACAACAACTTGAATCATTGTTAATGCTAACATGATTATTCTTGATTAGAGTCAATAACGGCAATGCTTATTTTCTCATGGCTCAGCTACCGTTGAAATGCTCCAGGCGACAGTTGTTATTCTTATGAATACGACAGCACACGCCCGCCCACACCTACCTACCTACACCCCCCCCCCCCAACACACACACCCAGTACTTGCCCGCCGACTCTAAGCGCGTTATGTAACACCTTTCTAGTCGTAAAAGTCATAACAAGGGCCGTGGTCACGTACGACGCGAACGCAAAATTCTTTGCGGAAATATGTTGCGGATCGTAAGTTCGTACGTGGCTACGTGAAAACTATCTTTTCCGCTAGTTGGCCGGTCACGACACGCTCTTACTGGAAACGGTGTCACGTACGGGTTATTTTTAGATAGGTGTGGGACCCCCACGGAAAACACCATCACGTGACCTGCACAAATTCTCCTTCCAGCGTGAAGAGTGAAAGAGTAGAGGGGATGTGTTCACTACGCGTTCACTAGGTGTACAATACGCAAGGGTTTACGAGCGGCCGTAACTCTGCGCAAACGTCATGACCACCCAATTTTACCACAAATCGTAAGTTACGGTCCCTCGCGTGCGTAAATCGGTGGCGGAAAAGTTACGAACGCTTCGTGACCACGGCCCAAGGCGATTTGCACGAAATTTCCAGGAGACTCAGCCCTTGACCCTAAGTGCGTACAGCCCTTGACCCTAAGTGCGTACAGCCCCCCCCCCCCCCCCCCCCCGAGCAGAAATTAGCTACAGTCAAAATAAGGTCACCACTTCTCGAATACTCGTGATAACAATACAAACTTCTGGATCACGGGAAACAGATTTACATTACTAAAACACAATATGAACTAAACGTAGCAACTTCACTGTCTCACTCAATCTTTGAAAGAATACAGCTGTTATCTTCAGCATACAAACAAAACGCAAACAAAAGGCACATCCACACTCGCAAAACACACACACACACACACTGACTCTCTCTCTCTCTCTCTCTCACACACACACACACACACTGTCACAATGTCGTTTGCTTCGCTCGCAATTACACACAGCGTTATTCGTGAGGTGTCACTTGTCTACTTTTGTTCCTCGGAAACCAGACGAGGCTCTGCCGTGTAACACCACACAAGGAATATTCGAAGCGGGTGCATCTTTAAGTTAAACTGAATTCAATCTATCCCTTCTACCAAACAAAACAGAAAACGAATTGCACTCCCTGAAAAAAAAGTTTTAAGCGCTTGGGAATTAAATATAGAAGTTTCCTACACTAACTCCTACCACCTGTCATTTCAACCAACTGGGACTTGTATCAGGGGGACACACTTGGAGTAACTGACAACGAACACACACACACACACACACACACACACACACACACAAACTGACACACAAAAAAAATCTGAAAGAGAAATATGGCACCTTATACAGGAGAGTTAATCTCAAAGACGAAAACGAAGCGGGGACAAGTGTGTAAGAGGGTAGGGGGTGGGGGCTCGTTAAGGGTGGGGGGGGGGGGGGGGGGGCTTGTAGAGGAGACGGTGGGAGAAGTGAGAACGAAACGAAGCGGAGGTGGTTTCGCCGAGGGGTGCGTGGATGACCTGGATTAATTTCGTCAAACGTAGCGATAAAATCAATTGACGTTCGGGATGTCGCGAGAGAGAGAGAGAGAGAGAGAGAAATCATCCCACGCAGAGCCCCTCACGTGCAGGCCTGTTCTCGCGACATGCACTGGATTTTGCCCGAGGGCGTTTCTTGGAGCAGGCGACACTATCGGACCAAAAAAAAAAAAAAAAAGCAACAAGAACTGGAAACGCAGACGTGAAGATTGCGTGTGCATCGCTGGTGATATGCCTTTGGCCCAGAAGTCGTCTGCAACTCGTAACTTCTTTTGTCGTCTGCTTTCCTTGATAAACGAATCTTAGCAATTGAAATCCAAGAAAGTGTGCGAAGAGTGTGCAAAAGAAAGCTTCAAAGGTAGGAACTTCACCGTTTGTTTTGTTGTCGTTTTCGTTTGAAAACTGTATCTGTTGTAACTGTGTCTGTATTGCCTGAAAGATTCATTTCTTAATTATCATATCACAGTATTTATACCCGACATCAGCCCTGGGCAAATATACACGTGACAATTATGCCATACTGATGACACGGCTTCAAGCGTGCGCGAACACCCGCGCACACACACACACTCTCTCTCTCTCACACACACACACACACACACACACTCTCACACACACAAACACAACCGGTACTTGTCAAACTGCCTATGAGAGCCCTCCTCCCTCTCTTTTTTAAATGTTGTCTTCAACTTGTCCGAGGAACAAAAATTCGTTCAGTCCAGCGTTGCAACAGTTCACATTCTCCTCAAATACATTGCTGTCTCGGTTGGCATTGCTTTGCATGTTTGCCCAGCCACACGGAAATGTGTGTGTGTGTGTGTGTGTGTGTGTGTGTGTGTGTGTGTGTGTGTGTGTGTGTGGCGGTGGGGGGGGGGGAGGTAAGGTATGGGAGTTTAACGTCCGCAGAACAATCTGTGACCATAAAAAGCTTAAAAACTGGGCCTTAAACGTGAACGTTTCATAAACGGGAGGAAAATAATTACCCCGAATAGCGCAAAAATGAAATTGGGAAGCGGGGAAACGAGGAAGTGTTGGACATAAAGTTTCTGCAAATTGTACTGCAAGGGGAGAAAATGTTAAAATTTCAGTAATCATTTTTCTGCCACAACGTTGCGCATTACTGCCTAGAATCGGCTGCGTCGTCAACTTTTTGCAAAGAGCGTAGTGGTTAGAGTCAGAATTTGTGCGTGGATGATTTTTAAGTTGTAGATTGTGGCGCATCAGAATAACGATGTCTCGTACCCTGGGAGAATTTTATTTTTTTTTTAAATTCCAGTGATTATCTGCTGACACAACATTTGGAATTATGTGGTTCCATTGGTGGTGGTGCACTGATTAACGATTCTTAATTTTTTTGCCACATGGGTTCAAATTTTAGAGAGAGGCTTTACAATCTTGTTTTTGCCATTAAAGAGACAGAGGATGGGTGGGTGGGAGTTTAACGTCCTTTTCCACCACATACGGGTGATATCAAAGGCGGGGCAACGATGAAAATGCCAGCACAAATATTTGGCCCAAGCCGGGATACGAACTCACGACCCGAGCATTAGAAGTCCAACGCTCTACCATTCGGCCACCCCGGCTCCCCTGAGAGAGAGAGAGAGAGAGAGAATCCCTAAAACGTGTGTGTGTGTGTGTGTGTGTGTGTGAGAGTGAGAGAGAGAGAGAGGGGGGGGGTGGCTGGATGTTTGGGGGGTTTTACGTCCTTTTCCACCACATACGGGTGATATCAAAGACGGGGCAACGATGAAAATGCCAGCACAAATATTTGGCCCCAGCCGGTATACGAACTCACGACCCGAGCATTACAAGTCCAACGCTCTAAAGCTCTACCATTCGGCCACCTCGGCTTCCCTGAGAGAGAGAGAGAGAGAGAGAGATTGATAATCCCTAAAACGTGTGTGTGTGTGTGTGTGTGTGTGTGTGTGAGAGAGAGAGAGAGAGAGAGAGAGAGAGAGAGAGAGAGAGAGAGAGACCCAATTCACTATAGCTGAGCCAATAATGGGCTAGAGAGGGCAAACATGTGTCCAAGGGAAAGAACCACAAAGAGGAAATAATCTAGGACAAGAGCCATCAAATGCGATTGACCTCCCTTTTTGTCAGCATGATGATTATCTGACATCATTCTTCTTTTAACACACACTGCAGAGTTCATTCCTTTTCGCGCCCACGCAAACCAGTTACCGGTATTTGCTCTATAAATCGAGAGCATCCGTGTTGGAAAAAACAAAACAGAAACGAAACGACCCCCCCCCCCCCCCAAAAAAAAAAAAAAAAAAAAAAAAAAACCTATAGTAAAAAAACAAAAAAAAAAACAGTTGCCCGTATTAGATGTATTGAGCGTGTCCGTATCAAAAGAGAGAGAGAGAGAGAGAGAGAGAGAGAGAGAGAGAGAGAAAATCTAGCTGCAATTGGGACCCACAGAACGAGAAGATAGTGCATGTGTACTCAGGACACTTTGGCCAATCAGAAAATAGGTCAAACTTTACTGCGATTCAAAGGCCCTACTAGAATTAATTCTCACAGTAAGTCGGCCGCTCATACATTCTACATGACTGTAGACTTTTATAACAAACTCTCCACTTTCTCCCGAAAATACAAAAAACAGTAAGCACAAAGAAGAATATTTTATTTTTGAACTAATATTCTCACAGGCCATAATCATTGCTAATATTCTCGGCAAGTAAGTATAGATAATTTAAGCGTGCACTTAGCGTCATTTTTTGGTAGTGTTCTTTTTCTAGGTCGCTGGTCACTGTCTCAGCCGCGAGCCGCTGGCTGCAGGCGATTCTGCTCCTTCGCGTTGTTCGAATCCGGGATGCCGTTGTCGATCTGCTGGTTCGTGTCCACGCAGCGTGGCAACCAGTGTCCGCCCCAAAGGTCTGATCCGCCAAAGAAGAAAGGCCACATGTTAAACAAAAGCTTATCACATAGGTGCACATTGCCATGATATCAAAATTTATACAGTACAAAAAAAGTACCCCCCCCCCCCCAAAAAAAAAAAAAGAAAAAGAAAAGAGGCCGGTTTTGGAAAAGCAGTTGTAAACTGGGTAAATCTGATGCATGTGGCCGAACTAACATGAATAGGTTGTGACCGCGGTGGTGAGGAAAACAAATTATATCGCACGC
Organism: Batillaria attramentaria; assembly: GCA_018292915.2. Classification (NCBI taxonomy): domain Eukaryota; kingdom Metazoa; phylum Mollusca; class Gastropoda; family Batillariidae; genus Batillaria; species Batillaria attramentaria. The sequence continues at coordinate 723,767 of JACVVK020000164.1, forward strand.
AGCAGAATGAATTGCATTTGCACATAAAATAGCGCTTAGCAGCAGCAGGCTTTCTTTGCTTCGCCCTCCAGCCCTGCGGCGCCTTCAGCGTTTCAAACGAGACAAATGTGGGCGCCGAGAAGAAAAGCCTACCATACCACAGCATGCCACGGCATACCATACCATGCCACACACCATACCATACCATACAATGCCTTGCCATGCCACACCACACCACACCACACACCAATGACCATACAATGCCTGGCCATGCCACACCACACACCAATGACCATACAATGCCTTGCCATGCCACACCACACACCAATGACCATACAATGCCTGGCCATGCCACACCACACACCAATGACCATACAATGCCTTGCCATGCCACACCACACCACACACCAATGACCATACAATGCCTTGCCATGCCACACCACACCACACCGTAATCGCATTTTTAATTCAAATCTTCAGACTAGGAGCCACTATTATGCAGCAAGCAGCGGTCTCGGGCATATCGTGGAAGGCCCACGCCGTGCGTAATAGTGGCTTGAAGTGGCTCCTACTGGTGTGCAGTGGCTTGTTCTTTGTAACTAGTCTTATCACATAGCGGGCAGGTGTGATCGCGCTCGGGGCCTTGAAGAGGTATCCATACAACTCTCCACCCTTTCACATTATGTCAAATAACTACAAATGTGAATTGAACTTGCTGACCTAGCACAGGGCGTTGGATCACGAAAGCGGCTTTAAAGATCTAATCTCCCAACAAAAATACCTTTCCGAAGTGTGAAAAAAAAAAAAATTACAGAGTCGACCGTGCAAGCACAGTCAACTCTCTTTCACAGTTGCAGAGTTTTCAGCGTCCCTGAAACCCCAATAAAAAGCCAAAGGCAGCCTGATTTCACAGCTCAGTTTGCGTTTTGACACTGAGCGAGAAAGATGGTGCAGCACTCAACATCCGCTAGACATGGTAGCGATGTGTCACGCTCACTGACCAAAAGCCGAATAATGTCACGGCAAACTCGTGTTCTGGTTTTATAAGGGTCCACGAAGCGCTGAAAACTCTGCAACTGTGACAGAGTTGCCTGAATTAAGCACAGTCGAAGGAGTCGCAGTTGTAAAGAAACGCAATGTTTGCGGCTTTTTGCTGAGATTGCAGACCATTAAACCACGCGCACATCTGACGCGCGTGGCCCACCGTCCCCCCCCCCCCCCAAAAAAAAAAAAAAAAAACCCAACTCGTCCACCGTCCAAAAACAACTCTACACCTTTTTAAACTTTTCTCAGCTAAATGCTAATGTCATTGAATCTGCCGACCTAAGACGGGGGGAGTGTTAAATTGTTCCGACCACAAAAATATCAATAATGTTACGTACCGTTTCTAGCGCTTGACATTTGTGACGGTACGCTGGCAGTGCGGCCACAAGCAACCCTCGCACGCTCGTGTCCTCCAACTCGTGAAACTTGCAGTGACGGGGAAGGCGTGCAAGACGAAAAAGGACATAATATTATGCCTCACACAATTCTCGTGCAGGGGTACAGAATTAGATACCCGTGATTTGCGGATGTACACGCAAGGGTAAAAATTAGTTACACAATGTTCTTGACGACAGAATAGGTGGGTGGGTGTTGGACGCTTTTTTTCTACCACATGTGGGTGATGTCAAAGACGGGGCGACGAGATAAAGGCCAGCATAAATGCCGCACGGAATCGAACTCACGACCCGAGTATTGGAAGTCCAGTGCTCAGTCGCTCGACTGTCCTGGCTTCCCTACCAGAAAATGGGTAAAATAACCATAAAGCGCAAGCATATTTACCAGTCTGATTAAAATATCCCCCCCCCTCCACACACACACACACACACACACACACACACACACACACACACACACAAAACAAAACAACAACAACAACGAAAAAAACAAAACCAAAACAAACCAACAAAAACAGCAACAAATAAAACAACTAAACAAAAAGCAAAAACAAAGAAGACGACAACTAAACAACTACAAAACAACAACGAAAAAATAACAACAACAACAAAACGACGACGACGACAACAACAACATTTGTTTTATGAACACTTTCTATGCAGCGCAATTCTATGCCACTTTTAAACTCGAAGCTACGCCTCTGTTTACGGGGAGCCCGGGTGGTCGAATGGTAGAGCGTTGGACTTCTAATGCTCGGGTCATGAGTTCGATCCCGGCTGGGGCCAAATATTTGTGCTGGCTTTTTCATCGTTACCCCGTCTTTGATATCTATGTGATGGAAAAGGACGTTAAACCCCCAAACACCCACCTACCCACCGCCTCTGTTTACAAATAAAGTGATGTTCTGATTTGACACTGTGACATCTTTGTAAATTTACAATCGCCGATATTTAAAGAAAATCATGCGTTTTGGAAAACCCTAGCTGTTTTTTTTTTTTTTTTTTTTTTGGTTGGTGGGTTCCCACCCCCCCCCTCCCCTCCCCCTTTGCTTCTCTACAACGTATTTCACGAACACATCGCACAACTTTTATCGCTGCTGGTCCCAGACGCCCCAGAAGACGACACGACATGGGCCGTCCATTAGCCATGGGCTGTGATCGCTGCCTCAATATTGCTGCTGAAGTAGAGGTGAACTGTCACAAGACTGGAGTGTAATACGACCACACGCTACCCCTTGAGTGCTGTCGTTAAGTGCAGTCTTTCAGTGCTGGGTGTAGGCCTCTTTGACGACTGAGGATCTTTCCATTGTTGTCACCGCTCTCCCTCCCTCTGAGGGTGTATGTCTTTCGATCTGTTTGTCTGTCTGTATGTTTGTCTGTACCCCCCCCCCTCCCCCCTCGTGTCTTTGTTATTCCCCCCCCCCCGCACATACACGCATATTTAGAGAGAGAGAGCAACCCTGTTCCGGGTCCGTTGTTCCTAAAGAAGCGACGGACCCGGAACAGGGTTGCAGGGAGACAGACAGAGATAGACAGCGACAGACTGACAGACAGAGAGAGAGAGAGAGAGAGAGCAGGCAGGCAGAGACAGAGACAAAGACAGGCAGACAGTTTGGTTCTCTTTTCTGTTCTCTCTTCGTTATGTTGTTTGACCAACACGTTGTTTTAATACGTGTCATTTTCACCATCACCATCATCATCATCTTCATCTATCACCCACACGTGGTGGAAAAGGACGTTAAACTCCCAAACACCCTCTCTCTCTCTCTCTCTCTCTCCCTGGTTTCGGGGTGTGGGTGGATGGGGATGTGTGTTGGGTCCGCGAATTACGGCAGAGATACTGAGATGCGGACGACGATAGTCTTTGAAGTGCGTTCGTCTGCTCTATTCGCCCGAACGACCTTCCTGCGCCGTGGAGATTCGGCAGAAAGGTAATGCAGCGTGCGGGACTCAAAGTTACTCACCAAAATTACTTCCTACCCTACCAGACCGATCTACGAAACGGCCATCCTCTCTCTCTCTCTCTCTCTCTCTCTCTCAGGAAGGGCAGTGGTTTTGGCCTGATGCATAGAAAAGGTTTCACTCCTCACCTACAATCTGTCGCGTACCCTCCGCTCATCCAGTATCCCGGCTGGGACCAAATATTCGTGTTGGCTTTTTCGTCGTTGCCCCGTCTTTGATATCACCCGTATGTAGTGGAAATGGGACGTTAAACCCTTAAACACTCACCCCACCCACCCGCTCATCCAGCGAGAAGCTTCTCTAAATTCGTAAGAAAAAGTGAAAATCTTTTGGCGAACGCTGTTTCCGGTTCTGGAAGACTCTGCCTGCTAGCGTGGGACAGCAACCTACTCTGTCGTATTTCAAGTCAGAGCTTAAAACTGATCTGTTTCAACTTGCCTTCTACTGATTCACGTAACCGTGGTGCCTTCTGTTGTAGGATGGGTTCCATGTGCGCGTGAGTGATGTGTGAATGCGTAATGCGTAATGAGTGGGTGTATTTAGAGAAACAACTTTATGGAATGGGGCAGATTTCACTGCGCGTAGCAGCAGGCTTCAGTGATAAACGACGAGGAATGGACCTGTTCCATAAAGTTGTTTCTCCAAATGCCATGCTATTTTGTCTGCTTTGTTGTTGTTGTTTTGCCGGTGTTTTTTTCTTTTTCTTTTCTTTTCTCAAACCTGTCAGACTTGCCATGGACACTTAGTAGATCCACTCTGCCATATAGCGGATCTAGAATCTGTGGCTCTACTGACAGAAAAGTGTGCTTGGGAAGAGAGAGAGAGAGAGAGAGAGAGAGAGAGAGAGGACATCAATTCCGTCGTCTACAGATTTTGTCTCTGAACATTTGACGTCAGTCTCACGCAGGTCGTCTGACAGAGGATTCTTGTTTATATCAAACTCGTGAACCGAGCCAATGATAACGTGACCTTTGTGTGTGTGTGTGTGGGGGGGGTGGGGGGGGGCTTTGCTTGTATGTTTAAACATAGTAATCTAGGGTTCTGGAAGGTAATGGAATGACCATCTCGATTACTATTCTGGGACTTACAAGCAAAGCTGCCCCCCCCCCCCAACACACACACACACACACACACACACACACACACACACACACACACACACAAGATAAGGACGAGCATCCTCTGTCAGACGACCTGTGCGAGACTGACGTCAAATGTTTAGTTCACAGACAAGATCTGTAGATATCGTCACTGCCTTCAACGGAATTGATGTCCTCTCTCTCTCTCTCTTGGCAAGCACACTTTTCACTGTCAGTAGATCCAAAGATTCTAGATCCTACAGCGTAGCGGTACTAGTGTCTTTGATAGGTCTGACAGATTTTAGAAAAAGAAAACACCACCAACAAGACAGTCAAAACAGGATGACATTTAGAAGAAGAAAAAAAAACCAACTTTCTGGGATGGATCTATTCCTCCTTGTTAAGAAGTGCGCTCTATAAATGTTATTTATTATTTATTATCAGCCTCACCGTAAGCTCCGTTTATGCATCTCGCACTTTCCCTATACATGATTACTCTGTGCGAGGCGGGCACCTCCGTAAAGCGGACACTGACAGCATAATCCAGTCCCTAGTGAGACGGCGACGGACACAAACGGACACTAACCTTTGTCGGTGGTCAGCTTGAGACATTTATCCTCTCTGTGATTGCTCTGCCTCTTCACACCCCTTCATGCACCTTGACCTACATAACACAAAAATCACGAAAATCACGCTTTTCCATGACAACAAAAATCACTACACGTTCGCCAAACAGGGTACCCCGAAGAAACCCCAGGGTCATTTTGTGTCCTTACGCCTTGGGTGAGCACTCACAGTGACCAAAGGTTTGATGCAACAAGAGAGACTGGCTTTACTAGTACGTAAGTCAGACACTAGCTTAAACATCTAAGCTCCCAACAAAAAGCTTTCCCAAGTGTGAACAAATTTTACGAGCACAGTCAACTCTGTCACAGTTGCTGAGTATTCAATGTCCCTGACCCTGAAAACTCAGTAAAAGCCAAGGGCAGTCTGATTCACAGCTCAGTTAGCGTTTTGACACTGAGCGAGAAAGATCGTGCAGCACTCCACATCCGCTGGATAGTAGCGATGTGTCTCGCTCACTGACCAAAAGCCAACTGATGTCACGGCAAACTCGTGCTCTGGTTTTATAAGGGTCCCCGAAGCGCTGAAAACTCTGCAACTGTGACAGAGTTGCCTGGATTATGCACAGTCGAAGGAGTCACAGTAAAACATTTTCACACTTCGGAAAGCTTTTTGTTGGGAGCTTAGATCTTTAATGATAATAATGAGGATTTGTCTGCTGGAGCTCCTGGCGCCTGACAATAGAAGGGTAGCATTACAAACACATTACATACACATTGCATACACATTACATACACATTACATACGCATTGCATACGCATTACATACACATTGCATACACATTGCATACACATTACATACACATTGCATACACATTACATACACATTACATACACATTGCATACACATTACATATACATTACACACACATTACACACACATTATATACACATTGCATACACATTACATACACATTGCATACACATTACATACACATTACATACACATTGCATACACATTGCATACACATTACATACACATTGCATACACATTGCATACACATTGCATACATATTACATACACATTGCATACACATTACATACACGGGTGGGTGAGTGGTTGTTTAGGTGTTTAGCGTCCTTTTCCATCACGTGTGGGTGATATCAAAGACGGGGCAACGAGAAAAAAGCCTGCACAAATATTTGGCCCCAGCCGAGATTTGAACCATTACATACAAATCCAATCAAAACACCAACCAACCAACCAACCAACCAACCAACCAACAAGGCGAATGCTGACCCAGAAAATACTTTCTACAAAAAAACATCAAAAAGTGAACCGGCCCCCGTAGTGTAGTGGTTAGCACTTCGGACTATGGACCGGGAGACCCGGTTTCGAGTCCCAGCCGAGGCAAGCGGGATTTTTCCTACATAGGTCGGATCCTACCCAGAGCGGGTGTGCTGTGGGCCCAATGGGAAGGCTGTTGCCACACAGCCGAGCTTCACCCACTTCACGGGTGCAACTTTGGGTGTGCTTCCCTTGGTATGACACGTCTTGTGATGTGGATGATTACACGGCCGGCACCGCAGGTGCCGTAGTTCCAGGACCTGACTAATGCCGAGATATTTATGACAGGAAGCATGGAATGCGGCCCTGTCCCGCAGTCCCAAACTACACGGACCTCCATAGCATCATCTTACCATCATCCTCATCTCCATCATCATGCTTCCGAGCCTTCCGTGGATTCCACCCATTACCAGGGAGATAAACCACTGGAGCCGGCAAAGAGTTGTGGCAGAAAAAAAAAAAAAGTGAACCAAACAGAACACCCCGTCAAAAAACAAACAAAACAACAAAAAGAGCAACAACAAAAACAACACGTCATAAAACAACTGAAAAAAATGCACACAACATCAAAATCCTTAAAGACGTATGTCCCCATTTCCCAAAACTTAACGCATACATCTACCCCCCCCCCCCATCCTCCCCTCCTCCACGGGAAAAAAACAAACAAACACCACCCTCCCCTCCCCTTCCCGTCCCCCCTCCCGAAAAAAAATCAAAGAAGAAACCAAAACTAAAATAAAAAAAACAAAAAAGAAACAAACTAAAGAACAAGAAATAAAAAGCAACAAACAACAGAAATCAAAGCAAAAACAAAACAAACAACAAAGACAAAACAAAACCAGACCAAAATAGGTTACCCCCCAAAAATCCCTTTACCAAACAAACAAACGAAAAAACAACGAAAAACCACCCAAGATCACAAACAACAAAACGGAAAAAAACCCCAGCAAGAACAAGATCCAACTAGTCACGTAGACTTTTCCAGAAAGCAACACATTTTCTCCCCGTGTTTCTCCCCATTAACCGTTTAGTACCTATAAAATATCGACCTCCTTCGGGGACACTACTAACGAGGCAGATACCGTATGGTTATAAAGCGGCCAGTTAATTAAGAGTAACGCATTGAGAAAGAGAGAGAGAGAGGGGGTGTGGGTGGAGGGGGGGGGGGGTGAGAGCGTGGCCGTGAAACCTACAGTTGCTTCTTTTTTCTAGCTGCAGGAGTGACTTCCCTTGTCCCTGCTGGGTGGGATTGATACCCCCCCCCCCCCCCCAGCTTTCGAATCATTAACAGCATCTCCCACAGAAACCGAAGTAGGAGCGAACACAGCGTAAGCTTGGATTTTGACTCTGAGAACTCCGGATGATTATATTGGAAAATTGGAGTCCCGGTGGATCAGGGGATTCTAGTGTGAGATTCTGTAGATATTTATAAATTTATAACGAGGAAAGGTCAATAAGAGGCCATATTTGCTATTTGACATAGTACCAGGAAGTCGTCTAATTCATGATAGTCTTGTTTCACTGCCCCCCCCCCCCCCCCCCCCGCGTGCCAAACAAGAACAAGAAGAACAACAACCCCAAACAACCCACCAAAAACAAGAAAACCAGCTTCAGACAAACAAAAACACCCCATTAAACCACAAAGTAACAAGAGCAACAACAACACATACAAAAATAACAACAAACAAGCCCCCCCCCCCCCCCCACCTCCGGAAATTAAACCCTAAAATGTAGCAACAAAAACAACAAAATAAATCCTATAAACAAAAAAAGAACCAAACTAAACCACCCAAACAAACAAGCAAAACAACAATAACAACAACCCAACAACAAACAACACCAACAATAAGTTTTACTGCAACCTTTGATTTTTTGTGTGTGTGCGTGTGCTGCAATTGTTTGGTAGGAGCTTTTTCCAGGACTTCAGGGCCCGTATGTAAAACTTGAGGTTATTTTCACCCACGGCTACGGGCCTAACCCAGACTAGGACAAAAGAAACCCCACAACAAAATTAAATAAAAAAAGGAAGCGAAGAAAGAAAGACAAAACTCCTTCTATAACGGCATAGGCACTTTGCTGGAATGGACCCGCTTCCTGATTTAAAACAAATAAACCAACAGAACATTTAACCCGAGAGCTAGTTTAGTTCGAGGTTAGACTCTAGCCCGGGGCTAAACTCCCTAACATACGGGCCCAGGATGTTCGTGTCTCTTGCATATACTTGTTTGTTACTCTACATGATAATAGTTTATTATTTCGAAGGTAAAAGATGAGGACGTACAACGATGATGTGTCTGTGTTAATATTTCCTGCTTCTTTCTTTGACCTTGCTTTTTTATGTGATCAGACGCTAAGGTTTAGAAACAGAATAAGAGAAGTCAAGGCGCACATTTCGGGTGGTGTCAGAAATTTTCGATTCTGTATTTTTTTTTTTTTGGACGGAGTCCATATCCCTCCCTCCCTCCTACCCCCCACACCCCTTTCCCCTCTCCTCCCGACCAACCTCCTCCCCCACCCACCAAAAAATTCAGTGTCCTTCACAAAATAAGATGTGTGCATTTTCTGTGGCCGCTGACAAAAAAAGCATTGATATTAGCCAACGTACAAACATATTTTGAGCGGCAACAGAAGTTCGAATTTGCCTTTCTTTTGACGGAGTCGACATTCGCGGTCTCCTACCCCCCCCCTCCCCCCACCCCCGTAACCCGTCTCTGCCCCACCCTCCCCCATCCCCCGTCCGAAAAGAAAGAAAGAAAGAAATGTCCTACACAAAATACGATGTCTGGAGTATCTGTGCCCAATGGTAGAAAGCTTCGGACGACAGCGAAGTTTTGGCAGTGTTGACGATTACATGTTCAGTACAGTCTTTGTGGATCTGTCTGGCTGTGCCGTGCAGAGTATTATCTATCCGCTTCACTTGGAAATTGCAGTGAGCCTACCGCTTCTTCCGTGAAAACCCTGGTATCACACCCATACCAAAAAAAAAAAAAAAAAACTGCCCATAGTATTTCGGTCAATGTGCAGGAAGACTGTATACAGATGATGAACGTCACTCACAGACTTTCTTTGCCTTGCACTTCGCTACACGGAAAGCTATGGATTTTTGTCCGTGAAATTCCCTCATTTGTAGACACGGGTTCACTGAACCTGGCATTTCACAAGTTGGCCAACGGCTTTCACGGGATAAAGATATTTTGCCAGGGGCAGCGAAATGGGGGTCCGCTATCGAGACCAGTCACATTTGACCTTGGCTGACTTAATGCTGGAAAGGGTGAGGGGTGAAGGGTAGGGATGTTAAAGATCTAAGCTCCCAACAAAAAGCTTTCCGAAGTGTGAAAATGTTTTACTATGACTCCTTCGACTGTGCATAATCCAGGCAACTCTGTCACAGTTGCAGAGTTTTCAGCGCTTCGGGAACCCTTATAAAACCAGAGCACGAGTTTGCCGTGACATTATTTGGCTTTTGGTCAGTGAGCGAGACACATCGCTACAGTGTCTATCGGCTGGTGATTGCTGCACGATCTTTCTCAGTGTCAAAACGCTAACTGAGCTGAGAATCAGGCTGCCCTTGGCTTTTAGTGGGGTTTCAGGGGCGCTGAAAACTCTTCAACTGTGACAGAGTTGACTGTGCTTGCACGGTCGACTCCGTAAAAATTTTTCACACTTCGGAAAGCTTTTTGTTGGGAGCTTAGATCTTTAAGAGGGATAGTGGCGTCAGCAAGAACAACTCGGAAGAGACACAAACAGGCTGCATTTCGCTACAGTGATATGGCGCCGCAGGGCTGGAGTACGAAGCAGTGAAAGCCTGCTGCCGCTAAACGCTACTGTATAGTGTATGTGCAAACCTCCACCCTACCATCCCTTACTGTATTTGACGTCTCCGCCGCACATGTTTTCTGTATTCATGAGCACACTTCTAAGTTTTTGACTTGCTGTACCCGGCCTTGTGAAAATTGTGTGAAAGTGTATATGAATATTAAATGTTCAAAACGAATAAAACTGTTTAAACCAACCTCCACTCTGCTACTCACTCTGGTGCGTGCGACAGTATTTCTGTTTTCCACGCCACCGGCCACAGCCTACTCTTCTTTGAAAGATCAACGTGGGATTTTTTATCGTACGCACTTGGAAACACAATCACTGGGAAAACAACAAGAACAAGAACAACAACAACAAGAAACAAACAAAAAAACAACAACAAACAAACAAACAAGCAACAAACATTACAGAATGTCGATCATTGGTATTAGGCATTTATTCTGAGAGCTTTTTTTTTTTTTTTTTTTTAGTAATGCGGAATAACACGACCGTCATCCGTTTACAAAATATTTAAGTATTTACGTCACAAAACCGCTCCACTAGCTTGTTTATCCCGCCTGGGGTCAAATATTGGTGCTGGCCTTTTCTTGTTGCCCCGTCTTTGATATCACCCACACGTGGTAGAAAAATGACGTGAAACTCCCACACACTCATTCACCCACTCACCCTCTAGCTTGTTAACAATACGTGGGCGTTGAAAAAAAAAAGTCATAGAAGCGTTGAGGGCAAGCTGACAGTGCTCAGTTTAGTATTGTACATTGAGCACCTGAGATACTGGTGACAGTGGTAGAAACAGCATCTCTCTCTCTCTCTCTCTTAGTTTGCCTCCCCCCCCCCCCCGCCAATTACACACACACACATACACACACACACACACACACACACACACACACACACACACACACACACACACAGAGAGAGAGAGAGAGAGAGAGAGAGAGAGAGAGAGAGTTTATTTTCCAATGATGAAATCATCCACGCATAGGTGTCTCTGTCTATCCTTCACACACACACACACACACACACACACACACACACACACACAGAGAGAGAGAGAGAGAGAGAGAGAGCGTTTATTTTCCAATGATGAAATCATCCACGCACAGGTCTCTCTCACTCTCTGTCCTTCACACACACACACACACACACACACACACACACACACACACACAGAGACAGAGAGAGAGAGAGAGAGCGTTTATTTTCCAATGATGAAATCATCCACGCACAGGTCTCTCTCACTCTCTGTCCTTCACACACACACACACACACACACACACACACACACACACAAACACACACACACACAGAGAGAGAGAGAGAGAGACAGAGAGAGACAGAGAGAGAGAGAGAGAGAGCGTTTATTTTCCAATGATGAAATCATCCACGCACAGGTCTCTCTCACTCTCTGTCCTTCACACACACACACACACACACACACACACACACACACACACACACAGAGACAGAGAGAGAGAGCGTTATTTTCCAATGATGAAATCATCCACGCACAGGTCTCTCTCACTCTCTGTCCTTCACACACACACACACACACACACACACACACAGAGACAGAGAGAGAGAGAGAGAGCGTTTATTTTCCAATGATGAAATCATCCACGCACAGGTCTCTCTCACTCTCTGTCCTTCACACACACACACACACACACACACACACACACACACACACACACACACACACACACAGACAGAGAGAGAGAGAGAGAGAGAGAGAGCGTTTATTTTCCAATGATGAAATCATCCACGCACAGGTCTCTCTCACTCTCTGTCCTTCACACACACACACACACACACACACACACACAGAGAGAGAGAGAGAGAGAGAGAGAGAGAGAGAGAGAGAGAGCGTTTATTTTCCAATGATGAAATCATCCACGCACAGGTCTCTCTCACTCTCTGTCCTTCACACACACACACACACACACACACACACACACACACACACACACACACACACACAGAGAGACAGAGACAGAGAGAGAGAGCGTTTATTTTCCAATGATGAAATCATCCACGCACAGGTCTCTCTCACTCTCTGTCCTTCACACACACACACACACACACACACACACACACACACACACAGACAGACAGAGAGAGAGAGAGAGCGTTTATTTTCCAATGATGAAATCATCCACGCACAGGTCTCTCTCCCCCATCGATGAGTGCATCCTTGCCGTTGGAGATGGGGCTTGCGTGTCTCCATGACCCCGAGAGCTATGCCGGCGGGAGATTCGTCTCCTGGTAGGGCCACCCATGCTGGACAGGTCGAAGGGTAGAGGCCAGACGAAGCGCACTCACTGGTCCTCCAGGTTGGGGGTTTGAGTAGGGCTAACAACCCAACTCTTTAAAAACAAAACCTGTTACAGAAACTACAACCACAGATCTACAACGCAACTTGGTCCAGGAAGAGTCCTCTCTAGTAGAGCCCATGACGCGAGCTGGTGAAAGCCCTCGGGAAGCCAGTGCGCCGACTACTCTTCTGACAGCCAAGACCAAAGCCAGGATAGGGACCTGGAACATCCGAACCCTATACGAAACAGGAAAGACAGCACAAGTGAGTCAAGAAATGCATAGATACAATCTGAAGCTGCTCGGCCTATGTGAGACAAGATGGACAGGAACAGGACGCACTCGACTCACCTCCGGAGACACCATCCTCTACTCCGGACACGAAGACGGCCAACCACACATGCACGGAGTAGCGTTGCTGATGACACCTGAAGCAACACAAGCACTATTGTCCTGGGAACCAGTGTCACCAAGGATCCTGAGCGCCAGATTCAACTCAAAGGGCAGGAAAGTCACCATCCTCCAGTGCTACGCTCCCACCAACATGGCTGATGAGGAAGAAAAGGAGAACTTTTACGAGCAGCTCCAAGCCGTCCTCGACAAAGCACCGAGAAGAGACCTGAAGATCCTCATGGGAGACCTCAACGCCAAAGTGGGCACCGACAACACAGACAGAGAACTCATCATGGGCAAACACGGAACAGGGACACAGAACGAGAACGGAGAGCTCTTCACAGAATTCTGCACCACCAACGACCTGGTCATCGGAGGCACCATATTCCCCCACAAGACCATCCACAAAACCACCTGGACATCACCGGACGGAAGAACTGTAAACCAGATCGACCACATCACCATCGGCAGGAAGTGGCGTAGAAGCTTGCTGGATGTCCGAGCAAAGCGGGGAGCTGATGCAGCCTCAGACCATCACCTCGTCATTGCAGCGATCAAGATCAAGCTGAAGGCCTACAGAGACCAGGCGGACAGACCATCCCACAAGTACAACGTGCACAGTCTGAAGGAGAGCGTCAAGACCAACGCCTTCAGATGTGAGCTGAGGAACAGATTCAGCGCTCTCGACACACTACCTGAAGAGACAATCGAGGAGCACTGGCACGACCTGCGAGAAACCTGGACAGCAACATGCAGGGAAGTGCTGGGAAAGAAGACGAGACAACACAAAGAGTGGCTTACATCTGACACCTGGGACCTCATCACAGAGAGGAAACGCC
>JACVVK020000164.1:745000-757500 GCA_018292915.2 Batillaria attramentaria
TCTCTCTCACTGTCTGTCCACACACACACACACACACACACACACACACACACACACACACACACACACACACACACAGAGGGCATGCATAATGTTACATGCAAAGCATAATGTTACATGCATTACATACAACGCGTAGGTACAGTGCGGGCAGAGAGAGAGAGAGAGAGAGAGAGAGAGGTTGCTGGGTTCACGGACGTTCATTCAATACCATTAATTGGGTCCCGTCATTGATAACGGTCAAGATCGGTATCCAAAGAGAGCCTGACAACTCGCTTCTAGAACTCTCCCAAACACACACTCGGAAATGGTCACTGTTGGACTTGGCGCTCCTTGGTGAGTGTCTCGATCTTAGAGTTATCGCCCGTTGATCTGCACCAATCCGATGGCTCGTAAGACGAAGAATAGACGCTGTTTCTTCTCTCTTTTATCAGAGGCAGACACACACTTCACAGGGTTTGGGTGTAGTATTGAAGTTAGGTTAAAAATCTAAGCTCCCAACAAAAGGCTTTTCGAACTGTGAAAAATTGTACAGAGTCGACCGTGCAAGCACAGTCAACTCTGTCACAGTTGCAGAGTTTTCAGCGCTTCGGGGACCCTTATAAAACCAGAGCACGAGTTTGCCGTGACATTATTTGGCTTTTGGTCAGTGAGCGAGACACATCGCTATAGTGTCAAGCGGCGGGATGTTGAGTGCTGCACGATCTTTCTCGCTCAGTGACAAAACGCAAACTAAGCTGTGAAATCAGGCTGCCCTTGGGTTTTATTGGGGTTTCAGGGACGTTGAAAACTCTGCAACTGTGACAGAGTTGACTGTGCTTGCACGGTCGACTCTGTAATTTTTTTTCACACTTCGGAAAGCTTTTTGTTGGGCGCCTAGATCTTTAAAGACTGAATCTCAGAATGTACATGGTGTGCTTCAGAGTCTTTCACTACGCTCCCGTTCCGAATACTTGCTCTGCTTTCAAGAAAATCGATTGGGGAAAGAAAGAAAAAAAAAAAAACTGCAGAAGCAAACCCCGTTTCAAACAATACAAAATACACCACGCAGCCTATCATTTTAACGTTATCGACTTTTGTAAGACTCAAGGGAGGTCTCAATGTCTTCTGTTGTGTCAGTGTAGATGAAACATCGCAAAAAAACACCAAAAAAACAACAACCAACAGCACCACCATCAACAAAAACAAAACACCATCACCAGAATCAAAAATAATTTTAAAAAGTAGCAGTTTTGAGAGCACACGCCTATTTGTCATGTGTGTCCCACAGGGTTAGGCAGTTTTACATCTCTTTTTTTTTTTTTTTTTTTTTGAGCCGTATTGTGATTTTTCACTTGAAACGTGATTTCGTAGTGTAGCTTGGGTTCGCAAAAGCTGAACACAACCGATGGGTGAATCTGCTTTTTGAATAATTTGAAAGACGATCGATGGTTGGTCAGTAATGGGGCGGTCGGTGGGCTAGTGGTTAAGAGACTTGTCACCAATGCGAAAGGTCACGGGTTCGAGTCCCACTCGGTACAAAGAATTTTTCCTTCTCGTATGTGGCACCGTTCATTCGGGCCGATCGTCGGGGGTTCTCTGCGGGTACTCCGGCTTCCTCCCCCCTCTGCTTTGGAAATGTTCAGCCCACCAAATTTGAAAAATAAATGCAATTCTAAATTCCGAAATTTAAATAGCTGAGCTGACCCTTCGCACCACGTGATTGTAATGTGTTTATGTCCAGTGCGTGAGAGAATGCGTGTGGTTCACGTGAGCGTGCGTGTTGGGTTCAGTTCGCGGTGCTTTGAGCCGATTCATAAAACTGGGTGAAACGCTGAGACGATGTTGGTAGTGCGATAGCTAATAGTATAGCTTGGATCCGCCCAGTGCAACACGGTGGGTGCATTGCCTATTTGAAAAAAAATTGACAGACGATGTTGGTAGTGCGATAGCTAATAGTATAGTTTGGGTCCGCCCAATGGAACACGGTGGGCGCATTTCCTGTTCGACTAATTTGACAGACGATGTTGGTAGTCGGAGAGCTGATAGTACAGCAGCTTGGGTCCGCCGACTAGAACACAGTGGATGCATTTTCTGTTTGAATAATTGGACAGACGATGTTGGTAGTGCGATAGCTAATAGTATAGTTTGGGTCCGCCCAATGGAACACGGTGGGCGCATTTCCTGTTCGACTAATTTGACAGACGATGTTGGTAGTCGGAGAGCTGATAGTACAGCAGCTTGGGTCCGCCGACTAGAACACAGTGGATGCATTTTCTGTTTGAATAATTGGACAGACGATGTTGGTAGTGCGATAGCTAATAGTATAGTTTGGGTCCGCCCAATGGAACACGGTGGGCGCATTTCCTGTTCGACTAATTTGACAGACGATGTTGGTAGTCGGAGAACTGATAGTACAGCAGCTTGGGTCCGCCGACTAGAACACAATGGATGCATTTTCTGTTTGAATAATTTGACAGACGATGTTGGTAGCGGGACAGCTAATAGTTTAGCTTGGGTCCGCCCAGTTGAACACATGTACAGTAGGTGCATTTTGTGTTCGAGTCCCGGCGTGGGACAAATATTTGTGCTGGCCTTTTTCTCGTTGCCCCGTCTTTGATATCAACCATACGTGGAGGAAAAGGACGTTAAACTCCCAAACACCCACTCACGCCTGTTTAACTAATTTGACAGCTGATATTGTTTATTAGTTTGTTAGGTAATTAGTTAGTGTGTGTGTGTGTGTGTGTGTGTGTGTGTGTGTTGAAAGCTATTGTTCATGAAATTGAGGTTTCACGTGTGGTTGCGCTTTCTTGTCTACATACATGTATCTGTGTTGTACATACATCTTTTATCGAACTTTACTCAATATCTGTCTGTCTATATGTGATTTTTTTTTAAATATTGTATCCTCCGTTCCCCAAATGAGGAAAAACAAAATAAAATAAAATCTTGAATCTTGAGACTTTACCTTCAAGCTGCTTGCTAGCCGTGAACAGACAGCAAGAAGTGCTCGTGTAAATGTTTGTGCAGCAAAGACAACTAGATTTCCCAGGATAGTCATTCCTAGGCGAGACACATTCCCTGTTTAGGTACTAGTGCTATTTCTGACAGTCCGTTTTCTTCCAAAGAACTTCCTTCTCGTCTCTGATTGGTTTCACGGCACAGACGTAAAGAGATAGACGCACCGCCGCACGCTTGCCACCGCTGCTTGCGAGTGTCGCTATCGCGGCCATCTTGCGAAAACCAGAACTCAGATGCTCTGTGTACAGGACGCCTCGTTCGAAATACAAAGTTCTTTAGAAAGACGTCATCAGAAATGTGACGTAAGATAAAGCGGACCAATGCTATGCGCGCTATGTAAACAGCTGGCACTTCCAGGTACTCGCAACATGGCGCGCGGCGGCGTCACACTTCCAGCACCGCGGTGCGTCTATCTCTATACGTCGATGTTTCACGTTTATTACGGCCCTGTCAGTCATTTTCTACTGCACAGCAACCCTCCCGCCTTCATCAAAACTTTACTGGGAAAACAGAAAAGCCGGACAGACACCCACGATGAGCGGTCCGGTAACAAGGCAAAATGTGATGGAACCCCATGTCCACAAAAGGAGGACAAAGGGTGGCTTTGGCCGTATGGAGATTTTTGGGTATCACTGAAAAGTGCAGTTAAAACCTTTAGGTTTGTTACGTCGCTGAGAGGAAAAAAAACTGCCGCTTTTGAATCTGTAAGATTATTTCCCAGATAGAAGGATGCCGATTTGACCATCGGAAGCGTTTTTGGTGACTTTGTGGCTTCTAATATTAGAGAATTTTAGAAATTTACATGTGTGTGAGTTTGTGTCAGGGTGTGTGTGCTTACTTGAATGTCAACTTGTTTTTACCTCCTATTGTACTGGCGCCTGGACCTTGTAATGAGGGACAGGCGTCACATTTAAATGAATAATAATTATTATTATCATTATTAATGATTATAATTATTATTATCATTATTATTATTAGAAATGCGACTTTCTTTGAGGGGAGCCGGAGTGGCCGAATGGTAGAGCGTTGGACTCTCAATGCTCGGGACGTGAGTTCGAATCCTGCCGGCTGGGGCCAAATATTTGTGCTGGCCTTTTTTCTCGTTGCCCCGTCTTTGATATCACCCTTATGTGGTGGAAAAGGACGTTAAACTCACAAACACCCACCCACCCACCTCCGCGACCTTCTTTGAGCTTACTTTCCCTTCCTGAACAGACAGGGACCCGACAAATCGTCTGAAAATAGCCACCAACCAGCGCCGTCTAGCTTGGTTTTTTCTTTTTTTTTTTTTTTGCTGCCACATCTCTTTGCCGGCTCCAGTGGTATTCCTCCCTGGTAAAGGGTGGAATCCACAGAAGGCTCGGAAGCTGGGGCAATTTTTATTATGCATGATGATGGAGATGAGGATGATGGTAAGATGATGCTATGGAGGTCCGTGTGGTTTGGGACTGCGGGACAGGGCCACATTCCACGCTTCCTGTTATAAATATCCCGGCATTAACCAGGCCCGGGAACTACGGCACCTGCGGTGCCGGCCGTGTAATCATCCACATCATAAGACGTGTCATACCAAGGGAAGCACCCCCAAAGTCGCACCCGTGAAGTGGGTGAAGCTCGGCTGTGTGGCAACAGCCTCCCCATTGGGCCCATAGCACACCCGCTCTGGGTAGGAGCCGACCTAGGTAGGAAAAATCCCGCTTGCCTCGGCTGGGACTCGAGCCCGGGTCTCCCGGTCCATAGTCCAAAGTGCTAACCACTACACTACGGGGGCCGGTTCACTTTTTGATGTTTTTTGTAGCTTGTTTTCAATCCACAACCAAATAAAGCCGTCTGCTCAGTACGCGCTACACTTCTAGAACAACTTACACGCCAGCCAGAGTCACCACAATGGTGTCAGATGCTATACTGTGACCCTAGTGACTGATTCTGATGCTCACATTCAGCGCGTTTGATGAAAAGTCTTCCACACGCAATTGTATGCCCACATACATATTGAGACTTTAAAGATCTAAGCTTCCAACAAAAAGCTTCCCGAAGTGTGAAAAAAATTCACAGAGTCGACCCTGCAGGCACAGTCAACTCTGTCACAGTTACTGAGTTTTCAACGTCCCTGAAACCCCAATAAAACCCAAGGTCAGCCTGATTCACAGCTCAGTTTGCGTTTTGACACTGAGCGAGAAAGATCGTGCAGCTCTCAACATCCCGGCGCTGGACACTGTAGCGATGTGTCTCGCTCACTGACCAAACGCCAAATAATGTCACGGCAAACTCGTGCTCTGGTTTTATAAGGGTCCCCGAAGTGCTGAAAACTCTGCAACTGTGACAGAGTTGACTGTGCTTCCACGGTCGACTGTAAAAAAATTTCACAATTCGGAAAGCTTTTTGCTGGGAGCTTAGATCTTTAATAAGCATTCATATGTCACATTGTCAAAGTATTTCTGTAGCATAGCGCACACCTGAGATACAGTCTTCACAAAAAGTTAAGGACCAGTCAACATAATGGGTGACAGTTTCAATAAATTAGAAAAAATAAACGAATAAGATTTTTCCCGTAAAATTCGGTAGCACGGTTAAGGGGTCATTAGTGAATATGGCGACCACTGTGTGGATGGCACGTGCGCGTCACACAGCATGCTTGGCGCGTTTGAAAATCTGCAATTTCGGCAAAACTAGACCGAATTTCCGTGTTCAGTGAGCGATACCTGGGGCTTTCTGCACGGCAAAAAATGAGATACAGGTTAAAGAATGCATCCCTGGTTATGAACTCTGCTCATTTGTTTGCCTACATAAGCCGCCGTTTCAGCGATGTTCAGCACTACACCAGCATGCCACCACGACAAAAGTTGAATGATATTTGCAAGTGGTCCTTAACTTTTTGTGAAGGCTGTATATGTGTTGAACAAAAACAACAACAACAACAAAACTTGCTGTTGCAGCCATTTTCAGACAATGGCCGGTAATGTGCGGCATAGAAATCTTATCGGTACAGCGTGGTTTGTATTACATGCTGGTGATTAACAGGTTCATGACCTGCATTCTGCCCTGAAACTTTCACAGAAGTTGTCTTACTTGTTTAAAGGTCTGCAATCTCGGCAAAAAGCCGCAAACATTGCATTTTTTTAGAACTGCGACTCCTTCGACTGTGCATAATCCAGGCAGAGTTTTCTGCGCTTCGGGGACTCTTATAAAACCAGAGCACGAGTTTGCCGTGACATTATTTGGCTTTTGGTCAGTGAGCGAGACATATCGCTACAGTGCCTAGCGGATGTTGAGTGCTGCACGATCTTTCTCGCTCAGTGTCAAAACGCAAACTGAGCTGTGAAATCAGGCTGCCCTTTGCTTGTTTGGGTTTCGGGGTCGCTGAAAACTCTGCAACTGTGACAGAGTTGACTGTGCTTGCACGGTCGACTCTGTAATTTTTTTTCACACTTAGGAAAGCTTTTTGTTGGGAGGTTAGATCTTTATGCGCATTTGATGCCTGCCATACATATTGAGACTTTAATAAGCTTTCCTTTGTCACATTGTCAAAGTGTTTCTGTAGCATAGTGTACACCTGAGATATGTGTGTCGAACAAAGACAAAACAAAACAAAAAACAACAACAACAACAACAAAAAAAACCCTTGCTGCTTCAGCCCTTTTGAGACAAGGGCCTATAAAGTGTGGCATGGAAATCTTACCGGTACAGCGTGGTTTGTGTTACATGTTCGTGTTTAACATGTTTTTGAGCTACACTCTGCCTTGAAACTTTCACAGAAGTTGTCTTACTTGTTTATGGACACAAAAATGAAGTCGCCAAGTCTCCCTCCCCCCCCCCGCCCATCCCACCCTCCACGTACCTTGCACCGCCATTTTCTTTTCAAGTGACCAGGCTTCTTTGACCCCTTGTCTTGAGCTGCTTTCCTTAGGTATGTGTATTCCATAGGTATGTGTATTAGACACACCCCATCCCATCCCATTCCTGAGTGCCTGTGTGCGCAGGGAAAGGGTGTGTGTGTGTGTGTGTGTGTGTGTGTGTGTGTGTGTGTGTGTGTGTGTGTGTGTGTGTGTGTGTGGATATGAGTTTTTATTAGTTTTTATCTGTTTCATCAGTTTTATCTGTCTTTTGTGTTTTTTATTTCTTAATATGAATAAATATGTATTTTATGTAAAGCGCCTAGAGCTTAGATAAGGTTAGGCGCTTATAAATATAATATTATTATTATTTGTATATTTTTACGTAATATGTATGTATGTATGTATGTATGTATGGTATGTGGTGGAAAAGGACGTTAAACTCCCAAACACCCACCCCACCCCCGTATGTATGTATGTATGTATGTATGTATGTATGTATGTATGTATGTATGTATGTATGCCTGAGTCCTGTAAAACTTGTGTGCGAGCGATCATGATGTATGTTGGCCGGAGTGGTGAGCTTGCATGATGTATTATGTTAATTTCTCGTTTCATGTACCCCCAACGGGGTTTTGAAATAAACTTTGACTTGACTTCTTTGTTGGAACGAAAACGTCTCCCGCGTGTCATGAGCTTTAAGTATTACGGGCCTTAGTTCGTATACCACAGACTCTATAGACTGGAGTTTGTAGCACATTATAGGGAAAACAAGGCCGTGGCATCTGTCGTATCATAGGGCAGGGAGTGGGAGGGCACGGGCTCTGAGGAGCGGGGGGGGGGGGGGGGGGGGGGGGGGGGGGGGGGGGGGAGCTGGGGTGGTCGAATGGTAGAGCGTTGGACTTCTAATGCTCGGGTCGTGTGTTCGATCCCGGCTGGGGCCAAATATTTTGTGCTGGCTTTTTCATCGTTGCCCCGTCTTTGATATCACCCTATGTGGTGGAAAAGGACGTTAAACCCCCAAACACCCACCCACCCACCCTTAGGAGCGTGTTGGGGGAAGGGTGTTTAGGAGTTTAACGTCCTTTCCTACCACGTAAGGGTGATATCAAAGATGGGGCGACGAACAAAAGGCCAGCACAAATATAGATCCCGGGCCTCTTAAGAGCTAAGTCAAACGTAGAACACACACTGAGTGCAAAAAAAAAAAAAAAAAAAAGTGAAGGAAAAGGGTGGGTGGGTGGGTGTTTGGGGGTTTAACGTCCTTTTCCACCACATAGTGAAGGAAAAGGACAGAAGATTAGTTTTAGTTGTGCATGCTAGCAAATAGGCACTTGATATATGCATAAAGTTACAGGTGGAGAATCCACCTTTACCTGGTCCAAATTCTTTAGGCCATGGGCAGAGAATCAGACAAACCGAAAAGACACGAGAGTGACCTCCCTGGATGTTCCGCCCTCAACTACACGCAGCAAAGAGCATCGCAATGCGCTGTATGCCAACATGATATCGACTCTTCCATGCGACACAGACAGCCATAAGATCCAGAGCAAACTGTCTGTCAACTAACTTTCATTGATAAAAAGCTCTGGCCCGCCTCGCTTTGCTCCCACCAGACTCTGGGCCCCTTTCTCTTGTGTTTGACTTTGGATCTGCAAGAGTTAATGACTTCAAACAGAAATAGCCCACAAGATCTATTGTTGGAAATGCCGGCGCTCTTTGGCATAACAAGGATCCGGATACCAGGTGCATCGTGCAGTTTTTTTTTTCTTCTCTTTTTACGCAGGACAGCATTTGTCTTCTTTATTGCTGTGTGTTGCTGCAAGGATTATGTGTGTGATAGCAGGGATTATTAGATTCCGTTTTGTCTTCGGTTCGTATGACCGCTTCGTGTATTTCTGCCTCATGTTCGTGAGGGCATGCACTGTAAACCGATATTTCTTTCTTCTTTTCTGATAGCCTTTTTTTTAAACTTATGATACACAGATGACACAGATAAAATGCACTCTTTCACCCCGTCTGTATCCAAGGACCCTGAAAAAAAAAATTAAAACCAAAACAAGGATAATTGTGTAGCCTTTCAGCGCATTTGCATATATGTAAATTAGCGTGATATATCACCAGAAACGCATATAATTATACAGTGACTTTTAGAAGCATCAGGAAACAATCATGGATGATGGTAAACATGGTTCTCGTACAAATGTACAAATCATATTACAGATTAGACATGTTTCACACGTAGGTGGTTGAGCGGCTGAAGCTACTAATTACGGAAAAAAATGCGTTTTTAAACGATGGGCGTCACTTCACATTTCAATTTCAAACATTTGATACACGTGGCGGCTTTTTATTTGTAGAAGCAGGGGCATAATTACGGACCATCCCTGAAATTTGTTCTCTTTTGTTTCAGTCAAGTTCCATGAGATCTTCACAGCCATTTTTTTTCTTTTCTCGGAGGGTGGAGGTGTGTGTGTGTGTGTGTGTGGGGGGGGGGGTTCTAATTTTCATCATCAACGTGTAGTTTGCTTATGTAACTTTTGCTCTCAGGGAATTTAAGCTGAGAGCTCTAAACTTGTCTCTGACATTCTGCTTGTTTCAGGTCAGCTGATACAAGCAAGTCATTCACACAAACAAACAAACAAACAAACAAACAAACAAACAAACAAACAAACAAACAAACAAACAAACAAACACGTGTTTAGCATTTAGCATTTTCCCTTCCAGCATTTTGCTTGAGTTACCTTCCTACTCAGTTTTTATCCAGGGAGGTGTGTGTGTGTGTGTGTGTGTGTGTGTGTGTGTGTGTGTGTGTGTGTGTGTATGCGTGCGTGCGTGCGTGCGTGCGTGTGTGTGTGTGTGTGTGTGTGTGTGTGTGTGTGTGCACGGTCATCTAGTACGTGTTTGGGCCATGGTTCCTGGGGCCATCTTTCAAAACAGAAAGCGATTACTAGGCACAGGGGGTCATGCAGTTTCGTTGACTGTGGCTCTCATTTCGGAAATGATGTTGAAGAACGATACTCCTCGCTCCCACCCCACGATAGCTCGATGGTACCTCTTCCACCGTGCAAACGTCGCTATTCCGACGAAGCGCACACGATAGTCAACTTGGTGTTGACAGAATCTTCAGCGGAGGGAACATGTTAATCGCAGTTCGCTTCACTGAGGGGGGGAGGGTCTGTAATTTACAACGGCAGTCTCATTTCGTATCCGAGTTGAAGCGTTTTGGAGTGGTCGCCAAAAAGCAATATGTCCGACACCTTTAGGGCGCGGAATCTCGCTTCATTGCTTTTCTGCCGTGCGCTGCTGAGTTCTGTTCACTTCAATTCGGTATCTCTGCGCTCAGAAAAGCACATACGCGCTCCACTCCATCTCTCAGTTATCTTCCAAGCGTGGTCTTCCAGACTTTTCCAATTTTGGTTTGGTTCACACGGGTCCGGGGAGCCGGGGTGGTCGAATGGTAGAGCGTTGGACTTATAATGCTCGGGTCGTGAGTTCGATCCCGGCTGGGGCCAAATATTTGTGCTGGCTTTTTCATCGTTGCCCCGTCTTTGATATCACCCTATGTGGTGGAAAAGGACGTTAACCCCCCAAACACCCACCCACCCTCACACGGGTCCTGTCGCGACCGTCAGCCATTGCGTCTTTTCTCGTCAGTTCTGCTGGTAGTCTGTGCAATGATGACTGAGGGTTTGCTTCTGCAGCTTGTCTCACACACCGAACCACCTCTGATCTTCCTTAGCTCAGGCCTCGCGTAATGCTTGCCCGGCCGGCGAGGGAGTCTGTTCTGTGTTTGTCTATCACTCCGCGAGTGCCCTGTGCAGTAGATCAGTTGTCGCATGCCAGTCTGGGCTACCCTTGCCAGCTTTCACCTTTCGTAGAAGACTCGTTGAGCCTGTGAGGATGGTTGCATGGGACGCACGGCTGCTTTGATCGGACTCAAAGATTCAAGATTTCAAAGATTTTATTTTCTTCGGCCGCTACTGGGCCACGGAGGACAATATAAACAAACAAGAAATACAAAAAGTGCAATGTAACGTAAAAAGTGAATGTATACAACAACAACAACAATCACTGTGAGGTTCAATAAGCAGAAGTGGTGATCAATAATTTCATCACAAACTGCATGAAATAATTAAAGCTAATTCAATTCAAAATTCAAATTCAATTCAAACATCTTTATTATCCAGTTTAAAAACCGGAAAATTTCCTTTTGGTGCCCGCACTGCACAGTTTAAAAAAAATGAGGTTAAGTATCACAGCATACACGTATTAAAAAAAAAAGAAAAAAAAAAGAGTACATTCATTTTAAAAAACCGGACTGCACACACACACACACACACACACACACACACACACACACACACACACACACACACACACACACACACTTACACACACACGATGCACTGTACAAGCATAAAAGGCATAAATCTGATACAGGTGAGCAGGGAAAACACGTGAACTGTGACAAGACACGGAACACTGCCACGCACGAAACACAACAGTTGTCTGACTCTCACACCCGACAGCGCCCTACACCAAGAGCCAGCCGACTCCCGGCCAACAGTGGTCAACAGTTAGCCTGAGTGTGTGCGCGTGCGTGTGTGAGGTGGGGGGGGGGGGGGTAGAGGAACGGGGCCTTCAAAAACACAGTGAATTCAAGATGGAAACTGCACTGGGCACGAACGATTTCTTGTATGCATTTTTCCTATACACATACGGCAATTACAGAGAATATGGGAAAGAAGAAGAAAATAAAAACGTGTTAAATAACGAGAACTTGGTTAATAATGACTCAATAGCTCTGTTCTACATAACCTTACATTCTTTCAAGAATTTAGCAAAACTCTATTCTTTTCGAGGTCTCAAGATGCCAGTTAGGGTGTTTGTCTGCTTGACCTGTAGCATGTGTGACTGCCTCCACCTCCATTATCAGTAGTGATACGTGATCACTATGTATGAGTGTCTTCGGGTGAGTGTCCGCAGAGCGAGTAGGAGAAGGACCTTGATTTGCAGTGGAGAACGTTTTCCCTCCCCGCGCTGTTGGATGCTCCGAGGATGTGCTGTTTCCATTCGCTTTTTTGGACAACAATCTTTCACGAGTGCGTGCGTGCGTGATGAATTTTCTTTTCTCTTCTTTTCTTTTCTAGGTCTCGAGCTGTCAATTAGGGTGTGTGTTTGTTTGCTTGAACGACTGCTAATTCGGTTTTTGCTTCGTTACTTTGTAAACTGTTTTGTTGCTGACTGGCTGCAGAAAAAAAGATTCTATCGTTCGACAAACGTTTGAAGGACACGCTTGGTGATGGAAATGGTCATTAGATTCTTTTCATAGTGGAGTTTAAAGTCTCAGTACGAGAATCTTAGTAGAGTTTAAAGTCTCAGTTTGAGAGAGAGAGAGAGAGAGAGAGAGAGAGAGAGAGAGAGAGAGAGAGAGAGAGAGAGAGCCATATATATGTGTGAACCATGTATATTTTCTTACTGCAAGTGAATCTGCTCCAGAACAGTCCTTAGCACAGCATGACTCGAAGACTTCATGGATGCATTTTTGTTGTTGTTGTTGTTTTCCCCTTTGTAACAAATGAATGGATGTTTTATAAAAAGGGAAGAAAAAAGGAACAGGTAGAAAGACAAAAAGCCCCCCCCCCCCCCCACACACACACA
>JACVVK020000164.1:762500-767500 GCA_018292915.2 Batillaria attramentaria
GTCCTTGATTTTTCTCGAGTCGTGTAGGTCAAAATCCCCTTTTTACAGGGGGAGCCGGGGTGGTTGAATGGTAGAGCGTTGGACTTCTAATGCTCGGGTCGTGAGTTCGATCCCGGCTGGGGCCAAATATTTGTGCTGGCTTTTTCATCGTTGCCCCGTCTTTGATATCACCCTGTGTGGTGGAAAAGGACGTTAAACCCCCCAACACCCATCCACCCACCCCCCTATTCACAGTGCCACTTCTTCCGCTCCAGCCAACCAAATCGTTCTTTTAAAAAGCATAACACACCGAGACTTTTCCTACCTAGGTCGGCTCCTACCTTGAGCGGGTGTACTATGGGCCCAACGGGGAGGCTGTTGCCACGCAGCCGAGATTCACCCCCTTCACGGGTGCGACTTTGGGGGTGCTTCCCTTAGTATCACACGTCTTGTGATGTGAATGATTACACGGCCGGCACCGCCCGTGCCGTAGTTCCCGGGTCTGGTTAATGCCGGGATATTTATGAAAGGAAGAGCGGAATGCGGCCCTGTCCCGCAGTCCCAAACCACACGCACCTCCATAGCATCATCTTACCATCATCCTCATCTCCATCATCATGCATAATAAAAATTGTCCCAGCTTCCGAGCCCTCCGTGAATTCCACCCATTACCTGGGAGGAACACCACTGGAACTGGCAAAGAGTTGTGGAAGCAAAAAAAACAAAACAAAACAAAAAAAAAACAAAAAAACATAATACAAGTAACAGTACGGTTAGAAACGA
Source organism: Batillaria attramentaria (assembly GCA_018292915.2). Taxonomy (NCBI): domain Eukaryota; kingdom Metazoa; phylum Mollusca; class Gastropoda; family Batillariidae; genus Batillaria; species Batillaria attramentaria. Next base: position 763,263 of record JACVVK020000164.1, read on the forward strand.
CTCAGCTTGTGTTGCTAAAGTGCCCGCTGAAAACAAACTACCAAAACGGCGAGACCAGAGGGCAGTGCAAGCGGTTCTACTTCCATGCGAGACCATTTCCATGTAACTGGTCGAGGAAATACTTCAACAATGGCGGACAAGGGAGAGAAACATAAAAAGCGTAATACAAGTAACCGGTAGCAAACTGCAAATACTAATAACAAACATCGAACACGTCCAGTAATAATGACTTGTGGGTTTCAGTAGCGGACGGTTTTCAGCGATAGCTTTTCGTCAATGACCTACTAAAGTAAACCCTTTTACAGCAGTCAGTATTCTTTGTCTTTTAGTTTCTGCTGGACATTTGTGAAACAAGTCAAACGCGATGATTTTCGCGTTTTTTCGAACCTGGAAGACCCATTCAAATTTTTTTTTTTTTTAACCAAACTCTAGAAGACAATTTTGACGTCACTCATTGACGACATCCTCTCTACCTTTTCCTACTTTGGCAAGAAGACACGCCATGCAATGATAGCTTTTGACGTCAACCTCACTTGAGGCTCAGATGAGGTGCTTACAGTATTATTTGTTTACAGCTCGTCATTGGACTCACATTTTCACTCATGCCGAGCTTGCAAGGCCTTTGATACTAATTCAAATGGTTTATAACAGATAGGCCAGTAAACTTACATTATCCAATTCGCCGAAACATTAATTAACAAATGTATTTCGGGAGACTATTGTTGTAAAACTTCTTGTTTGTAAAACTGTGAGACAGCTGGGTCATTTTTTTTTTCTTTTCTTTTTCATTTTCTAAGGACTTTCAGAAGAATGGTGTTTGAAAGGACTGCCGCACAGCTTGGCAAGTTTGAATACCTTGGGATTGCATTCAGTCAGCACTCTCATTGGGACTATCGGTCAGTCCGAACCCGGAGAGTACGTCATAGTCAACAGTGCCTGTACTCCCACCCGGGTCCTCAGCCCCTCTCGACCCGGACATTTCTTCTTCGTTCTGAGAACTCTCGGTCTGCTCAGGTAATTCCGCCTGCTCAAGTTCGCCTTGATCCAGCTCAGCATCGGCCATGTCTTGGAGTTGTTGTCGCCTTTGTACTTCAGACATGTGTAGAATCTGACCCAAAGCGCGCATTGCCGTCTCTCTTTCCCGCTTCATCTTCCGTCGTCGCCAGGCTACAATTGCAATCGCAAGGAGTCCAAGTCCAGCCGCCGATCCGAGCAGGGGCCCCGCTAAGCCTACTTCAGCGCCTATGGTCGGGGCCGCTGAGGTACAGTTTGTGGCCACCACGACACGCATTGAACTGTTTCCTTTCTTGTTCCGGGCGTCACACCTGTAAGTATCTACTCCTCCACAGGCTGCAGGTGAAAATACGGTGTATTGTCTCTCCAGCGTGAAATTGTTTCGTAATGAAGGTTCAGCCCCGTCCAGTCGTTGCCCACCGTCCACAGAGGTTGTGTTTCTACCGGCTAACAGGAACACCTCCACACTATCTGGCACTGGATTGCCGATGGCGCGGCAAACGAGCTTCAAACGTTGGGACCTTACGTTTCCTACATAATTATCACTAGAGTTGTTGACTGTGAGGTATGTAACTTTCGCCACTCCTTTCCAGATAACAGTAATATTGTGTATTCTTGATCCACGTAGGTCAGGAAATACGGGATTTACGAGTGTACACTTTACAGTAATCGTCTTCCCAACGACTGTTGTGGGATCAAGTTGGAAAGAACACGTCATCTCATAATTGCTCCCGTCACAGGCGACACCTTCCCATTGTGCAGCTGGCTGAGGCTTTGCATGGCGCGAGCGACAGCTTAACTCAGCTTTTTTAAGACCATCTGTGTCCAGAGTGGAGTTTCCTGTTATTTCTGTGTCGTTATCCGTGGGTCCAAACGCTACTTTGGCTTCGTACGTGATGTTTTTGGTTTGTCTTTCATATCCGGGCCGGATCCAGGTCATCTGGCAGGCGTAGTTCTTCGGCGGCTCTTCCTTACGAACTGATTTGACAAGGAGAGTTGAGGTCAAGTCCGAATCATTCCCACGTAGGTTCCAGCCGACAAGAGCTGGTGGTCTTCCAACCTTGCTGATGACACACAAACACTGTAGATCCGTGTACTCAGCTACCCAGTCACTACAGTTGTGACGTAAGTCTCCGGGTGCCTCCCATTCACACACTGTTCCAGCGAAGCCGTTGGGGCACATGCAGGCGAAGTAGTTAGCGACATTAGCTTGTGTACAGATTCCTGAGTTATGACAAGGGGCGCTGTCACACTCGTTGATGTCATGGCGACATACGTGCCCACTGTAACCAGGTTTGCAGTCGCACATGTATTTATTCACGTAGTCACGACAATCTCCGCCGTTTTCACAGGGACTGCTGGCACATTCATTTTTCTCAGTTTCACAGTGGAGTCCGGTGTAGCCCGGAAAACAGAGACAGCGGTGTGGGGGCCAGCACACACTGCCACACGTCCCACCATTCTGGCATGGATTGGAGTCACAAACCCCGGGACCAGCACGGGCGCATAAAAAACCTAGACGGGTTGAGCAATCTACCCGAATAGCTTCAATATCCCCTCTACCCATTCTCACAACTAAACATTCCGGAAGTTTGACATCTGGGTTTTCATGATAATACCTCGTTCTATAAGTGACTTCTTGATCAATACCCCTTGTTTCGTCTGTTTCGGGTATTCTTTCTCCTGTGTCCCATGACCGGTAACTGCATCTTATAAGTGAGACAGTTCCATTATGTCCACGCAGTCGACGAGCTGAAACACATCTGTCATCAGTATAGAAGCTTTCGGGGATAATTTTCCAGGTAATGTTGCACGGATTCTGGCAGTCGATTCTACCACCTGCTTTTGTGGTTTTAAAGTCAACGAAGTCAGTGAATACGCTAAAAAGTTTCACTCCCAGTGACCTGCATACGTTGACTGCCTGGTGAACATCTCCCCTTGGTTCGAGCACATATCTAAAACACAAAGGACGCCCTCTGCAGTAATAATCACAAACAGAGTAACGATATGAAGGCAGTGACTGCGCCTGACTACCCTCATGAATGAAACAACAGAGCAAGGTCAGAAACAAAATGACAATCACGCTGAACTGCATGGTTGTCCTACGTCCGCTTTCTCAACCCATCTGTCTCCAGAAACCGTCACAAATCGCTACACTGACGTATAAAAGCAGCATGACGTAAATTGCATTCGAAACTTGTTCCTTATGACGGTATCAGATGTTTCCTCCAAAAGCCACGCCACAACAAGATCGAGGAGCGAAGCACGGAGGCGCACTCACGCTGACGTCATATTCTGTTGAGGTAATGCTGACGTTCTTTTGGGATGCCCCATCTCGGGAACCAAGCCAGTGATAGCTAAAAATGCGATCTCGACCTCAGGCACGTGCCTGGAGTTGCCCTGCTTTAGGAAATTGTTCATTTGGAGACACTGGAAGCAGGAATTTCATGGATGTACTGGGTTTTGTGTTCGCCACAGACGCTCAGCAGTACGAAAGAGTGAGTGCACACACACACACACACACACACACACACACACACACACACACACACACACACACACACACACACACACACAGAGAGAGAGAGAGAGAGAGAGAGAGAGAGAGAGAGAGAGAGAGAGAACCGGTAGGCGGTCAACATTCTGTTGTATAACATAAATGCTCCGCTCATTTAACCTTTTTACTTTATATTTTATTTTCGTCATTCATTTTCTTCTTTCTTATTTTACCGGTCACATTTCTTTCTTCAGCATCGTTAAAGTTTCGTAGTTGGTACTCAGGTTCCGTAGTTAGAGTGGGAACCTTTGTTTCTTTTGTCTTTTTAATAATAATTATAATAATAATGAGTATTGTATAGGCGCTTTACCCAATTTCATGAATCGGCTCAAAGCGCCGCGAACTGAACCCAACACGCACGCTCACCTGAATCACACACATTGTCTCACACACTGGACATAAACACACTACAATCACGTGGTGCGAAGGGTCAGCTCAGCTATTTAAGTTTCGGAATTTAGAATTGCTTTTACTTATCAAATTTGGTTGGGCTGAACATTTCCAAAGCAGAGGGGGAGGAAGCCGGAGTACCCGGAGAGAATCCCCGACGATCGGCCCGAATAATCGGGGCCACATACGAGAAGGAAAAATTCTTTGCCCCGAGTGGGACTCGAACCCCTGACCTCTCGCGTTGGTGAAAAGTCTCTGAACCACTAGCCCACCAACT
>JACVVK020000164.1:772500-795000 GCA_018292915.2 Batillaria attramentaria
TTTCTATTCTTTGTCCCCTCTTGGATGGGAAACATCCTTAAACATCGTCTATAATATGCGATGCGATGCGATGCGATACGAATCGGTGTGATGCGATGCGACTCGATGCGATGCGACTCGATGCGATGCAATACATTACTCTCCCCTTCCCCGCCAGGAATACGAAAAACACATTTTCTACTGCGTGATTTCGGTTGTTTTAGATGTTTTGTATGAGCGAATGCATGTGTCTGAAGACAATTTTCTGTTTTAAAATATATTTTTAGCACAGATAATAAAGTATTTTTGAATATGAAAAACAACATTTCCTAACAACCCGCTTACTCTGTGCTGTTCTCCCCTAGTGCGATTTTCCTGTTGATGCAGCGATTCGGGAGAAATTTGCCGAAATACAGCGATATCAACGCTTTCTCCTAAATTAGCGTTTCATCGGACATTCTCAAGTCACGTGACACAAGGGACGTTATCCCCCGTGTTTTACTTGTGGCTGTACTGCGCACGAGCGCTCTAGGTATTAACCTTTGCCGTACGTCGCCTGAAAACTTGCGCGCCGTACGTCGTGGGTACAAACATACCCATGCTATTTAAGAAGGGGAAAAAAGTATGATTATACAATGTTTTTCTTATTTAGTTGTTTGTTTACCAACAAAATCAAACATGTTTTGGTATGCACCTCCCCAATACCTTTATTAGCGAAGTCACGATGTTTCATGGATCTAGCATGAACATTTTCTGAGCTTGCACGTTTGAACGAACGTGTGGGTGCAACCGTACCCACGACGTACGGCGAAGGTTAAAAAAAAAAATCGGTGTTCAGTGCACGCAACCGGCCTCTCCCAGCTTCATATCATAATCGTTGTTTGTTTGCCAGCTGGTACACCAGCAGTTCACTCTCGGCGGACTGTTTGATGAACGATTCAGTTATGTGGGTCCAGGAGGAGGGGCCAGATGTGAACTCCCCCCCCCCTTGAGTGGTAGAAGGACTTAAGCGCTTCTCAGATCCATGACAGTTAGCCCCTTTAACCAAAATGAGGATAGAATTGTTGGCGTTACACTTGAGAGTCGGTGAGAATGCGAAGGTTTCGTCGGGGACTGCTGCCGACCCACACACACACACACACACACACCACCACACCACACCACACCACACCAAACCACACCACACCACACACACACACACACACACACACACACACACACACACACACACACCCTGTCGACGTTTGATAAATTATTGATCAGTAACTGTAGCTCTCTCTCTCTCTGTGGGAAGCTGGGATAGCCAAATTAACTCGCAATGTTCGGGGTCGTGAGTTCGAATCCCGGCTAGGGTCAAATATTTGTGTTGCTCTCGTTGCCCCGTCCCCCCCCCCCCCTCTCACTTTAGTCTTCCTCCCCTCCCCCTTCCCCCGAACCGCACTTTCCCCTCCATCCTGTCCCTCTGTTTTTGTCCTTCTTATTAAGTTCTGTCTATCCCTGCTTCTGTGTGTGTGTGTGTGTGTGTGTGTGTGTGTGTGTGTGCGTGTGCGTGTTCGCGTGTGCGCTCGTGCGTGCGTGTGTGTTTGTATGTGTGTGTGTGTGTGCGTTTCTTTCTTTGCATGCATATTTCACCTCATTTATTTGTTTCGGGTTTGTGTGTGTGTGTGTGTGTGTGTGTGTGTGTGTGTGTGTGTGTGTGTGTGTGTGTGTGTGTGTGTGTGTGCGTGTTCGCGTGTGCGCTCGTGCGTGCGTGTGTGTTTGTATGTGTGTGTGTGTGTGTGTGTGTGCGTTTCTTTCTTTGCATGCATATTTCACCTCATTTATTTGTTTCGGGTTTGCCTTCAGTCCGAGTCTTGAAGACCTCGTAGATTCAAGTAAGCCTTTTGCACGTAGCAGCTTGTTACGCAAGTTAAACCGCGACCACCTCTGACTAGTTTCCTTCCTTCCTTCCTTCATTCGTACGCCAATGCATAACACTCTTATGTAAGCTTGACTGGTACCACCCGCAAAAATGTGTCCGAGCCCAACCCTCGGATGTTTGATTACGGTAAGATTATACCCTTCTCATAAAGCGACTCCCCCCCCCCCCCACCCCTCCTTCCTATACAAGGGGGATAATCAATATGGCGATTTTTTTCATGCAGCTGCTAGGTTTCATTTAACTAAACACCTACCGCATTGTAAGGACGGGTGCATATTTACATTTCAAACATACGGTGTTAGCTGAGAGGGTGTGTGTTTGGGTGAGTATTTAGAGATTTAACGTCCTTTCCCACCGCATAACGGTGACATGAAAATCGCAGTTTTCATTGTCTGCTGATGCGGAGTCCTTTCCAACCCTATACACAAAACTGTGCACTCCGTTATTCATGCCCTGGCACACGCCCAAGGATACGGTCAAAAATAGGTCCCCCGTCAAATCAGAGCAGAGCTGCCATTTTTCAACACATCAAACATCCCTCTTTTCACCCAAAACACAAATCTGGGGTCAAATGCTCTTTCAGCGACTAGAAAAAAAATTCCAGGAAAAAAGGGGGACATTTATTTTTATAGTGCAAGTCCTCCTACTCACTAACCTGCCTAATTTAAATTGTGCTCTGTGACCTGCAGACTGCGTACCCACCTGTACCGCCATGGGCTGACACATTCACCAGACTGCCTATGCCGAAAACAGCCCTCCTCCCCCCACCCCCACTCCCACCCACGGAGTACATTCTGCAGTCCTGCCCCCTTTTCCAAGAAGCAAGGACACAGCTGTGGCCGAATGGAGCAACGCTAACAGAGAAACTCTCGGACACCAAAACGGAACTCCTGCAAAAACACCGAATTTATCAAAACTACCAACCTTAACATCTGAGGCAGAGTTCAGTACAGTACACGCAGAAGAAGAAGAATTGTAGTAGCACCGTAAAATCGGACCGCAATATTGACTACCCCCCGTGCTACAGGACATAGAGACCAGCAATGTGCTGATGTTGACGTTGCAAAGGGCAGGCGTGGCCCACCCGGCGTATTCGTTTGTGTGTACTCGGATTTACATCACACTCCCACGCGCCCACGGCAGTGATGATAAAGCAGGTGTAACATCAGTGCTGCGGCGTCACGTGGCGGGCTGTTATCATAATTTATCACATGCACGTGTTAAACCCGACAGTTTATATTTGAATAAAAGCATAAAAAAATTGTTTATTGTATGGTTATCCACGTGAAAGCACGACTTTGTGTCATTTTTTTCGGGTTGTTCAGTGTGTTTTTTTTATCTTACTAAATTTATGTTCAGATGCATTTTGAAAGTTTCATTTTGTATCCTATGCGCAGAGAGAGAGAGAGAGAGAGAGAGAGAGAGAGAGAGAGGTTGGGTGGGTGCTTGGGGGTTTAACGTCCTTTTCCACCACGTATAGGTGATATCAAAGACGGGGCAACGAGAAAAAGGCCCGCACAAATATTTGGCCCCAGCCGGGATTCGAACTCACGACCTGAGCATGAATTCCAACGCTCTATCATTCGACTACCACGGCTCCCCGCGCGGAGAGAGAGAGAGAGAGAGAGAGAGATCTGTGGGGATCTGTGTTCAGCCAGCAAGCTGGTGAACATGTCTCCAAAGCAACCGGAAAAGTTTTCTGTTTTATTTTCAGTCCCAAGATCTTCATTATTCCACGTCTAATGGACGGGGGTGGGGTGGGGTGGGGTGGGAGAGGGGGTGTTGATATACGGGAATAAACAACCATTTACGCTAACGACATTTGAAAGTTGAAGCCGGGTGGCTGGCACTAAATTTCCCAGTGTCGTTTCCGGTTATTCTCGTACTCACAGCAGGAATGCTGGATTGTGGAACATGCACATAAAAAAGACAGTTTTGGAAACTGATGGAGATGGAAATCTGAGAGCCAGTTGGTGTTACTGTGTGGTTTCATATGTCGAAACTGTTTATAACAGTTTTTGTCTTGATCTCACAGGGAGCCATGCAACAGCTTTTAAATTTCTCTCTGTTGTTTCGTGGATCGGCACAGAGGAACAGACAAATCTGCATTAAAGATCTAAGCTCCCAACAAAAAGCTTTCCGAAGTGTGAAAACATTTTACAGAGTCGACCGTGCAAGCACAGTCAACTCTGTCACAGTTGCAGAGTTTTCAGCGTCCCTGAAACCCCCATAAAAGCCAAGGGCAGCCTGATTCACAGCTCAGTTTGCGTTTTGACACTGAGCGAAAAAGATTGTGCAGCACTCAACATCCCGGCGCTGGACACTGTAGCGATGTGTCTCACTCACTGACCAAAAGCCAAATAATGCCACGGCAAACTCGTGCTCTGGTCCCCGAAGCGCTGAAAACTCTGCAACTGTGCTTGTATGGTCGACTCTGTAATTTTTTTTCACACTTCGGAAAGCTTTTTGTTGGGAGCTTAGATCTTTAACTCTCTTGTGACCGGGACGTACTGCCGCCTGAACACTATCCGTTCCTGGGCCTCCCCCCACGAGACTGCAGTAAGCTGACTACGTATAAAGAGTTAAACCCTCTCTAACGAGCTTCACTGACGAGACACACACTTGCTAATTCAGTTGATTTGCATTTAATGAAAAATGGTCGAAGAATTCAGTTTTGATGAGCAGTGGTCGATGCGTGGCTGAACCTTTGATTGCATTATCCCGTCACGAATGAGTTAACTCATTCAAGACGGGCTGCGTTGTCCTCAGCCATCCCCAGTGGACGGGCCGATTTGTGAGCTTCAGGAAAAAAAAAAACACTCATTAAAAAAAAAGAAGATACAGACTTAAATTTTTCAGGGTAGTTTACTAACATATTTCTGCAGCTGTTGCTGAAATTTCAAGTTTCAACCTTAAATATCTTTGTTGTAAGTCTGTCACACGCCGTCACTAGGTTGGCGTGGAGGAGCGATGGCCAAGGGAGTCTCCGACGAGCACAACACGACAATAAACAGATAAAAGAAGAACACAGAACGATAGATAAGGAACAAGGAATTTAATAAAGAAATACAGACTGGAAACAACTTACAACAATACACACTACAAGGACAAAACCCTAACCTGCGTCCCTATTATATCAGATAGAAGAGAGAAAGAGAAGGAACAGAAATACATATTGGAGAGAAAAGGTATACCCGATAGGCCCTGCCCGCCAGCCGCCGCCAAGTCCCAACCCGCACTGAAGAAATCTACTCACCCTTCAACTACACTAACTCCTGCTACTCACTAACAGGCAGTGGCCACACGTGAAACTTATGAACTTTACTAACCGCCCGACCTGGAATGCCAGGAGAATAGCACAATACATATGACACACGAGCCACACGCACACCTACGTGCACCTTACACACACACAGTCACTTCTGTGACAAAGTTATGTTTCAAAAGAAAAAAAAAATCACGATCTGCAGTATTATGCGGCTGTTCGTCTGAAATCGATGTGCGCGGTAGGGCCGCATATGCGCCCGTTCGTCTGGAAAGAGTTAATATTGAAAAAGATCATTTTTGGTTTTTTTTCCTCAGTTTTAAAGGCTTTCTTCCATCAATTCCCTGCTCACAAAACGTTCTGACCTTATTTGGTAGTGCGTAACGTCGCGCCACTTAGACACCCGCACAGCGACAGCATCTGACAGACTGGCACCCCGCCAACAACAGGGTACACGCGACGCGAGTGTAACAAGGAGTCAGCCAGTGTTGTGACACGGCTATTTTTGAGATGTTGAACTTTTCATCGGGTCGCACCGCCTGTTCTACTGTTTTCCTCCAGAACCCAAAGAGGAACAGCAGTGTATCTGGAAGACAACTTGGAAAAAAAAAAAAAAAAAAGAGAGAGAGAGAGAGAGAGAGAGAGAGAGAGAGAGAGAGAGAGAGAAGAAAACAATATGGTTTCTTGTTTTTCTGTCGACATATGTTTTCCACTAACCTTCTTTTAGTTCCACGAGAGAGAGAGAGAGAGAGAGAGAGAGAGAGAGAGAGAGAGACGCAATTTAACATACGTGGGTCAAAATTCCATACACAGTACTACTTATTTGGGACAATCAGACAGACAGCAGATATGAAATATCAAAATTCTCGATCAGAAAGCTAACCTGAGAGAGAGAAAGAGAGATGATGATGATGATGAAATGTTTTTTATTCAGGATAAAGCATTTAGGCATTACTGCCTGTCTTACGGGCTGTCCTGCTAGTCTACGTTAAAGGGTAAAAAGACAACATCAAAACAAGGGGGAAAAAAGGGGGGGGGGAGAGAGAAAAAAAGACAAACAAAAGTATTAACTATCTAAAAGAAATGAAGAAGAGAAAAGTAGACATGATAAACAATCAAAAACACACGTGGCATTTGTCGATGATATTGGCTGTATGCCAAGTAAGAACTTCAAAGTCGTCACTAACATTCGAAAACATGCATATAACACATTTCTACCTACATGGTCAGATGAGCGCGTCGTGTAGAATTTGTTTGAAGTCAGAGAGAGAGAGAGAGAGAGAGAGAGAGAGAGAGAGAGAGAGAGAAATTCCAGACACAGTTCTACGTATTTGGGACAATTAGACAGATACTGAGATAGCAGATATGAAATATCAGAACTCTCGATCAGAAAGCTAATCTGAGAGAGAGAGAGAGAGAGAGAGAGAGAGGGGGGGGGGTGGTTCAAGACCACACCCACCACTGATAAGGGTCAAGGTATTCAGGGTGGGACAAACGCACGCGCTGACGGACACCCGAACTTCTATAAGCTTCAGGTGTTTGGAGAAACTCAGTATACGTGCACTCGCCCAGTTTCAGCCCTACAGGCATCCTATGTGGTGTTTGAAGAAACCTGTTTCAGGATGAGAGGCTTCCTCTGTGCCCCCCCCCCCCCCAAAAAAAAAAAAAATAAAAAAAAAATCGCAGAAACACTGGCCGTACTCGACCATCTGTCCTCCCAAAGTCAATTTTAGAGCTCTGTAAACTAGTTAGTACTGTTGCCATCGAACCCATGTGACTACTCCGGCCTGACCGAGCATAAATTTCACACATACATTCGTCTACCGTTTTGAGTTTAAACGCGTGTAGATCCGTTGAACTGGGTTCTGTGGTAGACCAAACACACATTTCATCTCTCATCCACCGTCGTTGTTGCTTGAATTGGTACTATTTTGTTTTTTTATGTGGACAGAAACACACTTTAAGCAAACAGCCCGATCCCCCCTAAACAACAATAACAAGCAATAACAACAACGGAAAAAAACACACCCAAAACAAAATAAAAATAAAAAGCACATACAAAATATAAAGCAACCCCCCCCCCCCACACACACACACACAAACAACAAACAACAACAACCCCCTCCCCCCGAAAAACAAACAAACAAACAAACAAACAAACAAACAAACAAACAAAACCCCAATAAAACCCCAAAACACAAAAACGAACAAACCAAACCAAACCAACCAAAAACAAAAAAAACAAACCAGAACAAAATAATTTTTAAAAAACCCAAACAAACAACAACACCCAAAACACAGCCACTATACCACCTCCAACAACAACAACAACCCTTTTTTCTCATCTCATGGCTGGTTTTTCACACAGCTACTTTCTTCTCCAGAGGTCACTTCCAGCAATACGGAAGTAGCAGCACGGTGCCATGGTTTGCTGAGTCATGGTTGTTGGCCGACCGATCCTGTAATGACGAAACTGATAAGAGAGGACAGTGCCCGGGCACCGGACACACACGTTGACCCCTGCCTTCTGTGCCTGCATTAATGTGTGAAACTGGACACCGGCGTACATCACAATTCAGTTGCACTACTTTTTCAATATCGTTGAAGGGTGGCTGGGTGGGTGTTTTTTTTTTTTTGGGGGGGGGGGGGTGGTTAACGTCCTTTTCCACCACATACGGGGCAACGATGAAAAAGCCGGCCAGCACAAATTATCGTTGAAGGAATTCAAGGAATTCAAATACATATTGTAGCAAAATACACTGGTATGATGCGTGCGACCAAAAGAAAATATAGTTTATACTCAGAGTATTAGCGGTCATGGTTTAAAAAAATAACAATATGGGAATGGGACGCCCTCCCTACCGCAGGAGCTCAGGGCGCCTTACAATCAACACACACTCACACCTTACAATCAACACACACTCACACCTTACAATCAACACACACTCACGCCTTACAATCAACACACACACTCACACCTTACAATCAACACACACTCACACCTTACAATCAACACACACTCACACCTTACAATCAACACACACACTCACACCTTACAATCAACACACACACTCACACCTTACAATCAACATACACTCACACCTTACAATCAACACACACTCACACCTAACAATCAACACACACACTCACACCTTACAATCAACACACACTCACACCTTACAATCAACACACACTCACACCTTACAATCAACACACACACTCACACCTTACAATCAACACACACACTCACACCTTACAATCAACACACACTCACACCTTACAATCAACATACACTCACACTTTACAATCAACACACACTCACACCTTACAATAAGCACACACACTCACACCTTACAATCAACACACACTCACACCTTACAATCAACACACACACTCACACCTTACAATCAACACACACTCACACCTTACAATCAACACACACTCACACCTTACAGTCAACACACACTCACACCTTACAATCAACACACACACTCACACCTTACAATCAACACACACTCACACCTTACAATCAATACACACTCACACCTTACAATCAACACACACACTCACACTTTACAATCAACACACACTCACACCTTACAATCAACACACACACACACCTTACAATCAACACACACTCACACCTTACAATCAACACACACTCACACTTTACAATCAACACACACTCACACCTTACAATCAACACACACACACACCTTACAATCAACACACACTCACACCTTACAATCAACACACACACACTCACACCTTACAATCAACACACACTCACACCTTACAATCAACACACACTCACACCTTACAATCAACACACACTCACACCTTACAATCAACACACACTCACACCTTACAATCAACACACACTCACACCTTACAATCAACACACACTCACACCTTACAATCAGCACACACACTCACACCTTACAATCAACACACACTCACACCTTACAATCAACACACACACTCACACCTTACAATCAACACACACTCACTCACACCTTACAATCAACACACACACTCACACCTTACAATCAACACACACTCACACCTTACAATCAACACACACTCACACCTTACAATCAACACACACACTCACACCTTACAATCAACATACACTCACACCTTACAATCAACACACACTCACACCTTACAATCAACACACACACTCACACCTTACAATCAACATACACTCACACCTTACAATCAACACACACTCACACCTTACAATCAACACACACTCACACCTTACAATCAACATACACACTCACACCTCACAATCAACATACCTTACAATCAACACACACTCACACCTTACAATCAACACACACTCACACTTTACAATCAACATACACTCACACTTTACAATCAACACACACACTCACACCTTACAATCAACACACACTCACACCTTACAATCAACACACACTCACACTTTACAATCAACACACACACTCACACCTTACAATCAACACACACTCACACCTTACAATCAACACACACTCACACCTTACAATCAACATACACACTCACACCTTACAATCAACACACACTCACACCTTACAATCAACACACACACTCACACCTTACAATCAACACACACTCACACCTTACAATCAACACACACTCACACCTTACAATCAACACACACACTCACACCTTACAATCAACACACACTCACACCTTACAATCAACACACACTCACACCTTACAATCAACACACACTCACACCTTACAATCAACACACACACTCACACCTTACAATCAACACCTTACAGTCAACACACACTCACACCTTACAATCAACACACACTCTTTTTTTAAACTACTTTATTATCCCTTTCGAGAAATTCGGGCTGCTTCCCCTGGGGCAAGCGCGTCGCCGCGGTGCAGCGCCACCCAGTACCTATCCTATATTTTTTTTAAAACAATTTTGCAGTCAACACACACTCAAACTTTACAATCACCACACACTCACTCACCCAGAAACACAGACGACATGCCTCTACACATACAATGAACTACAAATACATATTGTCATACAGGATACATGACCTCCCGTAACGATCGCACGTGATGTGCATTCAATTGTCGTCGTGCGCATGCTCCAAGCACATGAGCACCGTGAAGTAAAACGCTTTAGTCAGAGATGCATGGCGAGGTATTTCGAGTGTCAAAGTAAGCTTTCAAACAAGGGTGGGTGGATGTTTGGGGGTTTGACGTCCTTTTCCACCACATAAGGGTGATATCAAAGACGGGGCAACGAGAAAAAAACGCCAGCACAAACATTTGGCCCCAAAGCTTTCAAACAAGAAAATCGAGGTACGGACACAGTATGAACAATATTCACGCCCGACTGATTACATAAAATTCCCCACACTTGTTAGTTGATTTTGACCGAAAACCTGCTCATTAAACTCCTCGAAATCAACAAACCCTTGTGCTGTATTTAACGTAATATTGGGCACCTCACTGTGAAAAACCTCGCATAACCCTGTATTAAATTACGATTAAAATAACTACATCTGATTTATGCTTCAGGACCGGTCTTCTCTTTGCTACTGGTAAACGTTCATTGAAATCGAAGCGCGTATCCCTAAGGCTGTCATAGTAATCAGGAGATCGATTGAAGAGAAGAAGATTTACATGCATTTCCCATCGACCCAGGAAGAGAGTACACGGCAAAGAGATAAGACGACTCAGAGAGGCAGCGAATTGAGTATAAGATATAAATTGTTCCTCTGGATCTGCTTCAGCGTTTTTTTTTGTTTTTTGTTTTTTGTTTTTCTGCCCCAACTCTTTGCCAGCTCCAGTGGTGTTCCTCCCAGGTCATGGGTGGAACCCACGGAGGACTCGGAAGCTGGGACAATTTTTATTATGCATGATGATGGAGATGAGGATGATAGTAAGATGCTGCTATGGAGGTCCATGTGGTTTGGGACAGGGCCGCATTCCACGCTTCCTGTCATAAATATCCCGGCATTAACCAGGCCCGGGAACTACGGCACCTGCGGTGCCGGCCGTGTAATCATCCACATCATAAGACGTGTCATACTAAGGGAAGCACCCTCAAAGTCGCACCCGTGAAGTGGGTGAAGCTCGGCTGTGTGGCAACAGCCTCCCCATTGGGCCCATAGCACACCCGCTCTGGGTAGGAGCCGACCTAGGTAGGAAAAATCCCGCTTGCCTCGGCTGGGACTCGAACCCGGGTCTCCCGGTCCATGATCCGAAGTGCTAACCACTACACTACGGGGGCCGGTGCTTCAGCGTTTTCTGTTTATCTCCTCTGCTCGGGACAGGTGGCAAAAGCAAATAATAATAATAATAATAATAATGACGATTTTTAGGGCGCGTTTGGTTTAACACTTTCAGCCCTGCCACCGTATCACCTACGGTCTCGCAGACCCTAACAATAATATGCGTGCATGTGACCGACTCTCGTACGCTCTGCACAGTGGAAGATTCCCCTATAGGATGGATCCAATACTTCTTGAGAAATAGGGTTTTGTATGCAAGAGCCCAGCTTTAGATCTAGCACACTTGGAAAAACTCCCAGGCAGACAGCGTTATCGCTATTGAGATTCCTTCAGGGCTGAAAGGGTTAAACATTTTTATTATTATTATTATTCATTGAAGCCGGATCAACGTCAAGCAGTAAACAGTATTACTGTACGTTGAAAAAGAGCACAACAAGTAAAACTTATATACGTGGTCATCTGAACCAGTTTACAAAAAGCATGGCGGAAAAATTGGCGTGGAAAAAATGACCGGACTGAAATGTAAAGACGTAAACAAAGAGAGAGAGAAAAATAATAAGAAGAAGAGAGCAGGAAGATGAAAGGAAAGAAGAAAGAGCATATCAAACTTTACTGTGAGTGGTGGTGGCAACAGCCCGTCCGCGTGGACACAGTTTTAGAAATTCAAATGGCGAAGCGACCCGATAAGTCAATAAATTGTTGAACTGTTTGGAAAAGGTTTGTATTTTAATATAGAGATTGGGTAGGGCTTCCTCTCAAGAGGATATCGACGTTGAAGTTAGGGCGCTTTCCCTTTTGGGAAACTCTTAGCGCCTCATAGAAAGGGGGAGGGGGGAGGGGAATGTGGAGAGCCGCACAAGCAACAGAGACCATCTTCAGTGTTCCCGATTACCGCACAGGTGCGCGTATTTGTGCGCACAAAACTCTTAAATTGACGCACAAATTTGAGAACAGTGCGTCACAGAGGACGCACGCTTTTGGTCTCTCATAATACGCTATTTTGTAAGCGTGCGGGTTCCTCGCCTTGTCGATTCCCTATAGCTGACACGCTAACAATTCACATACATCTCTCCTACTTGAATACTTTTGTAAACAACGACAACAAATGGTTTAGACTTTCAGACTTTTTGTACCAAAGGACCATGGCCCCCTTAAAATTTACAAAAGGGGCCTAAAAAACATGGAGAGAGGGTCCCAAGGACCGCTGTATTTTCGAATCACAGATAACGCTACATCTTGCAGCTATGCAGGAACAGTAGAGCCGCTCAAGCCACAAAGACTATCGTGCGGCGGAAGAAAAAGGGAGGAGGGTGGGGTTGGTGTTTGGGGGTTTAACGTCCTTTTCCACCACATAGGGTGATATCAAAGACGGGGCAACGATGAAAAAGCCAGCACAAATATTTGGCCCCAGCCGGGATCGAACTCACGACCCGAGCATTAGAAGTCCAACGCTCTATCATTCGACCACCCCGGCTGAAATAGGGAGGAAGGGGGAGGGAGGGGGGCACAATACAAACAGATAAATAAACAACTACAAACGCTATCAAACACAAATCACCCTCAATACACACACACAGCTATACTGACAGACGTGAACAACAAACGCTATCAAACACAAATCACCCTCAATACACACACACAGCTATACTGACAGACGTGAACAACAAACGCTATCAAACACAAATCACCCTCAATACACACACACAGCTATACTGACAGACGTGAACAACAAACGCTATCAAACACAAATCACCCTCAACACACACACACAGCTATACTGACAGACGTGAACAACAAACGCTATCAAACACAAATCACCCTCAACACACACACACAGCTATACTGACAGACGTGAACAACAAACGCTATCAAACACAAATCACCCTCAACACACACACACAGCTATACTGACAGACGTGAACAACAAACGCTATCAAATACAAATCACCCTCAATACACACACACACAGCTATACCGACAGACGTGAACAAAATAAAATAAATACACAGCAAGGACTCATTGTGACTCAGTGCTGAAACAAGAAGGTTTTGGTATGGTATGGTATGGTAGACTTCTCCTCGGCGCACGTATCCATCTCTGCTGAAATGCTCACGGCGCCGCAGGGCTGGAGGACGAAGCAGTAAAAGCCTGCTGCCGTTAAGCGCTACTTTATGTGCAAACCTCCACCCTGCTATTCACTCTGGTGCGTGCGACAGTATTTCTGTTTACCACGCCACCGGCCACAGCCTACTCTTCTTCGAAAGATGAACGTGGGATTTTTAGCGTGCACACTTGATGTATGTGCGTGCGTGTGTACACGAAGGCGAGACAGGCACCGCAAACGAGTCTGCACATGGATTTGACTCGATATGGGAAGGAAAAATCCCACCATATTCCTGCCCACCGGGGACTCGAACCCGTCAGCTCAGGATCCGAAGTCGGATGCCTTAACCACTAGACCAAATCCCCTGTCAAGGTTTTCAAGGTGACCATGGGCTACAAGTGCCTGATCTCAGAAGGGTAGCGAGTTCCAGATCACTGGACCACGATTTGCAAGTGGATAAGACGACTGAGAAGCGACATGAACCATGATTTATAAAGTAAGCAGTGCATTGCCGTTGAAGCGCTATCACTAGAAGGATTTGTATCCTTTCGGAACAGGTGGCGAAAGCAAACGGAAGTGAAGAAGACCGAAAAACAACGGTATAAATCGTACATACTGCAGTCGTAAGTATAAATTGCAGTTCTGTCAACAGACGTGTTTTTTAACACTCTTCTTTCTGAACGTGAAGACAGATATAGCAAAGGCAAAGGAAAATGAATAAGACGACTCAAAAAATAAAATAAAATAAAATAATAAAAAATAAAAATAAATAAAAAGAAGGAAAAAAAGAAGACATAAATTGTAAATATTATAACTGTAAGTATAGACCGAAGTGCTGTCACCATGCTGTTTTAACGCCTGTTCTCGGAACGTCACGACAGGTACAGCGAATGCAAAGGAAATGAATAAGACAACTCCAAAAAAAAAAAAAAATCTATCTATCTATCTATCTGTCTATTTATCTATCTATCTATCTATAAAGAAGAAAAAAAAGACATAAATCGTAAATATTGTAACCGTAAGTATACACTGAAGTGCTGTCCCCACACTGTTTTCGACACCTATTCTCGGAACGTGAAGACAGGTATGGCGAGTGCAAAGGAAATGAATAAGACGACTGGGAAAAAAAAAAGAAGCAGATCTTAACTCTTAAAAGCCCATGCAAAAATCGCATTTCAATTGAAATCTTCAGACCACTAGAAGCCACTTAAAGCCACCATTACACGATCTGCAGCGGTCTCACCCCCAGCGGGGAAGGCCCACGCCTTGCGCAGTAGTGGCTTGAAGTGGATCCTACTGGTGTGCAGTGGCTTGTTCATTTTATCCAGTCTTATCATATAGCGGGCAGGAGATGGTTTGGCTCGGGCCCGGTCTCTTTGAGTTAAACATTGTAACTGTACGTATAGGCTGAAGTGTTGTCGTCATCAGACAGTTTTTCTTTCACATCCTGTTCTCTCGCGACAGGGGAGCCGGGGTGGCCGAATAGTAGAGCGTTGGACTTCTGATGCTCGGGTCGTGAGTTCGTATCCCGGCTAGGGCCAAATATTTGTGCTGGCTTTTTTGATCGTTGCCCCGTCTTTGATATCACCCGTATGTGGTGGAAAAGGACGTTAAACCCCCAAACACCCACCCTCTCTCGCGACATGGGGATAGATGTAGCGAAAGCAAGGAAAATTGAGTAGGACGACTGCGGGGGGAAAATGTTAAAGTCGTAAATACTGTGACCGTAAGTATAGACTGAAGTGCTGTCACCAGACTGTTTTTTGCCGCCTCTTCTCGGAACACGAGGACAGGTATAGCGAAAGCACGCGGCTCGCGACACTACAAACACGCTCCAAGCCACGACAGCGCGCGTGGGAGAGAGAGAGAGAGAGAGAGAGAGAGCAAATTACGCGTTGACATCATGTCCTGACGCCCATAAAGAGCGGAGTTCCTGTCACCCTCCCAGACTCTTGTTGGAGAAGGCTGTCGTAGGTTCCCGTTCGCGACTTCTTCCCGAGCTCAGGGGCGAGCCGTTATCGGAGCGTGTGTGGGTAGTCAGCCTGTCCCCTTGAAATGAAGTGATGAAATAGCACTCTCTGTTTGCCTGCGTCTCACTCTACCCTCCGAAACTGCTTGTATAAAACTCTAGAAGAGGAGTGATTGCCACACTTGTGAACCGGAGACTCTCACGGTGTTAACTACACGGACAGGGAGAGCGAGAGAGAACTGAAAGAGAGAGAAGTTCCGAACAACTAGAAGAAGTTCTTTGTTTGCAGTTAAAAGATCAAGTTAGCGAACTGCTTGGATCTGTAACAGAAAAGAAAGGAAGAAGAAAAAAAGTCAAGCATAGAAAAGTGTTGTAAAAGACTCAAGAGAAAGTTTCGTCTTTCGGATTTTGTTGGCAATTGATCGCCAATCCCTTCGCTGAATTTCTGCAGCTGAGTATTCCCCAAAAAGGAAATTCTCCGTGGAGCCATTATGCGATCGTTGCTCTAGTCTTCCAGTGTCTTGCGTGGAACTGCTGCACAGACCTCACTTGACTCCACACAAAACTTACTTTCGCCTGAGTCTTATGTATTTCTCAGTCACAAAGCTTGCCATAGTTCTTTTCTTAAAAGTGCTCGGAAAACGCCTGAGAGAGCTTCGAAAGCAAAACCACTGCAAAAGACCCGGAAACTTTTAGAACAGCCCGCGCAACAACCAGGTCCAGCCAAACCTCAACACGTTTTCAGTCTGGTTTGAAAAGAAGGCGTGTAACAATTTCTTGAGCATCTGCTTGCCGAGAGGAATCATCGAATCAAGAAACAGAACCTCAACCGAAGAAGAATTTTATCCCGTTCTTCTGAAACCTCTGGCTGAAAAAAAATATCCACGAAGCTTCAGAACCTCAGGACCTTACCGTACTCCATTTACACAAGTGTGAGTACAGTGATATTTTTTATCTTGAATCTTTTCTTTCACCTCTCACACTCATAAATACTTAGGCCACATCCTACGCTGCCTGCTTTGTAGATACGCTAGATAATAATATTAATAACTGAGTATTGTATAGGCGCTTTACCGAATTTCTTGAATCGGCTCAAAGCGCCGCGAACTGAACCCAACACGCACACCCACGTGAATCACACGCATTCACATTGGACATGAGCACGTAACAGTCACATAGGGCGAAGGGTCAGCTCAGCTATTTACGTTTCGGAATTTAGACTTGCATTCATTTTCAAATTTTGTAAGCTGAACATTTTCAAAGCAGAGGGGGGGGGGGGGGGGGAGGAAGCCGGAGTACCCGGAGAGAACCCCCGACGATCGGTCCGAATGAACGGTGTCACGTACGAGAAGGAAAAAAAAAATTTGTCCCCGAGTGGGACTCGAACCTGACCTCTCGCATTGTGGCAAAGTCTCTTAACCACTAGACCACCGACCGCCCCAGAACCAAGTAACGCTGTCGCAAACGACACACTGTTCAGATACAGAAGTGTGTGTATTAACACTTTCTCCCCACACGTTTTCCATAAGTACTTATGAAATCTTCAGACGGTGTTGGCAATATCGTACGCTGCGTTCCATGTCGCCAGCGACAGAGTACGCTATGCACCCTGTCGTCAGCGACACAGTATTGAGATGAAAACGTGTGAGTATACCGAGACTTTTCCCACACGTTTTCTGTAACTAATCCTGAAATGACCCCAGTCGACACCGTACTTGCCGTACTATGTCGATAGCGACTGCGTACACTAGGCACCCTGTCGTCATCTACACATTATGCAGATACAGAAGTGTCAGCACAGAGACTTTTCCCATGCGGTGAATAAGGAATTTTACTGAAGTGGTTAAAGTTTTGTTAATATCGTACCTGGCGTACTATGTCGCCATCGACAGCGTACAACCTCTGTAGTCAAACTTCTCCGTATCTGTATACCGTGTCACTGACGACAGCGTACGCAAGGTACGAAGATGTTTGACTACAGACACTTTTCCCCCATCCGTTTTCTATAACGTTGTACTAAATAGTCGTTTAGTTTCGTCGATACCGAACGTTGTGTTGTATGTCGCCAGTGACAGTGTACGCTAGTTACCCTATCGCTGGCGACACTGTATTCATGTACAGAGGCGCGAGTACAGAATTTTGTTTTCCCCGATACGTTTTCTATAATTATTTACACTGAAATATGGTCAATGTGTGGTTTCGTCGATAGCCTACCTGGCGTAATGAATTACACTGAAATGGTCACTGTTGTTCAGTTACGGTTTTGCCGTACGCGGCGAATCGTGATTTTTAACGAGCACTAGCGACTTGCATTCGTTTCCTTCAGGCACATGGACTGCACTGTAAATGTCCTATTTTATTTTTGGTCTACCACAGTATGATGGCAATGTCTACAATAATACAGTTCTCACCATCTTACTTGTTTCGTGATCTAATTATATCATTGTCATCATAGTTATTTCGTGAAACACTCGGGGAACCGGTGTAGCATCCGGTCCGGTCCCCCCTCTGAAGTAGTCCCCCGGGGGACCAATTCGTGGCAAAAACTGCTCTATAATGGTCCCCCCCTTAGACATCCAGCCTCGTTTTCGACTGGTCCCCCTGGGCGATTTTGGTCCCCCCTCGCATCCAAAATAGGCCCCCTCTCGAACTGGTCCCCCTCTTTTCTAACCAATGTAGAGCTATGTCAGTATTTATTTTTAACTTTATTGTTACAAAACTTTATTGTCCCCAAAAGCACAGGGCCATAGGAACATTTTTTTTTCTTTTTTTTTCCCGATTTATGTGCTTGTTGTTATTTTTGTGTGTGTGAGATATATTTGTTTGGTTGTTGGTTCTTGTTTCTTTCAGTTGTTTTTTTGCATTGGTTCTTTTTTTTTTGTTTTTGTTTATGAGATGGTTGTACCGAATACTAAACATTATTACTAGAATTTCAAACAATAAATAAATAAGTCAATCAATATTCTCTCTCTCTCTCTCTCTCTCTCTCCCCCCCCCCCCCACTCTCTCTCTCTCTCTCTCTAGCAAAACCTGAAATAGACATTTACGTTCTTTGACAAGAAAAACTTTATTTCAAAAGGTATGTCCAGTCACACTGTGTCAAAGAAACAAGAAATGAAACAAGAAACAGTTAATGAATAGCAAAGAGTTGCAACAGAAATTGTTAACCAGAGCGCTGTGCACTTTATAACGCAACATAAATGTAAATTAATAAATTGTTAATCGCACATCTTGTCCTGAAATGAGCAAAATAATAACAATAGCAAAGTACAAAACAAACTTCTACCGTACTGTCTTTGCATGAAACGTCATCGAATGCATGAAAGTCCACATTTCCTGTCAATTTTTTTAAACTGGAAATAGCATTTAGAGAATAACATCAAAGACCAAGTATCTAATATTTTCTATACAACGCCATAGAAAAATATTTCTTCAAAATTAAGTAAGTGTCCATGACATGAAAACTAGTTGCCACCTTTGGCTTTCAGCGTACTTCAAGTAGACAGTCAAGACTGAGTACCAGTGTCTCAAATCATGACGCTTGAAACAACAAAAACAGCAGAAGACTAACAGTTCTGGTCTAAGGAGTGACACAAAAAACAGGAGCAAAGTGATGTCCAAGATTCATTATATAAATTGCTCTGTCTGTTTTCAATGGGGCCGATTGCCAAACTGGCCCGTATTTCAGCCACCTAGGTTGTCGGCCTGGAGCCTCTCTTGTGAACACATACACGGGCGTGTCCAAGAGGGTGGCTGCAGCAAATATCTCAACCTCGGTGGCCCAAGTACGGTCGTTTCTCATGTTTGATGTCGCGACGTAATTTTCACGTGCGCTCGTTCCGTAGAAGCGTTTGTCATTCTTTTCAATCCAATCGCAAATGATATTTCGGAATTCCTTATATTTCGACTCAGTCCCCAAAACAACAAAGCTCACAGACCGGAAAAAAACAATTCCCATCTCCTTTTACGCTAACGCTATCGAGAGGTGTAGCCGTAATGTCAACTTCAACACTTTCCCTTGAGGGGTGCCGCCTGAAAAGTCTGGGGAAATTCAAACTGGAGGCCCGATCCTTTTGCCAGGCACCATCAACGGGGTGGAACTTCATTCTCAATGGCGGCTGGCAAGAGGGGTCAGCCTGTGGATGATAGGAGGGGTCAGCCTGTGGAGCATGGGAGGGGTCAGCCTGTGGATGATAGGAGGGGTCAGCCTGTGGATGATAGGAGGGGTCAGCCTGTGGAGCATGGGAGGGGTCAGCCTGTGGAGTATGGGAGGGGTCAGCCTGTGGATGATAGGAGGGGTCAGCCTGTGGAGCATGGGAGGGGTCAGCCTGTGGATGATAGGAGGGGTCAGCCTGTGGAGCATGGGAGGGGTCAGCCTGTGGATGATAGGAGGGGTCAGCCTGTGGAGCATGGGAGGGGTCAGCGTTGTCCTGTGTACGATCATGGAACAATTTGACGTTGCTGATATTGTAGAGATTCTTCAGTATTTTCCCACTTTTAGTGTTCTTCAGTTGAAGTCGACCCTTCGGCAACACACTTATGACCTCATATGGCCCGACGAATCTTGGTGCCATCTTGCCTCCCATTCTGTGTACTCGTGCAGCATTGATGATTAAGACTTTGTCTCCGATGCGGAACCCGTGGTCATATGCACGCCTGCTGTCATAGTACTCTTTCTGCTTCTTCTGCGCCCTTGAAATGTTTTCACCAATTTTGTTCTTGACTTCCTCGTGAATCCCCTTCATAGTGTCCATGATTTCTTCGTTCAGATCTTGCTCGTTGGCATCACCAGTGACGTCAAATGGTAGTTTTGCCTGCTCACCATACAATGCCAAAAAGGGTGAAAACTGTGTAGACTTGTGAACGGATGTTCGGTAGGCGAACAGGGCTGCTGGCAAGAGTTCATCCCAATCATCATTGTCTGTGATCTTTACCAAAGTGTCTTTGAGTGTCCTATTGTCCCTCTCCCGTTGGCCGTTCGTCTCAGGGTGGTAGGCCGAAGAAATGCGATGGTTGATATTGAAACGGTCGGTGAGAATATCAAGCGCAAAGTTAATGAACTCACGGCCTTGGTCAGTTATGAGGGAATCAAACGCGCCAAAGATGCAGATGGTTTCGTACATGAATCTGGCAACTTCCTCTGAACTCTTGCACGGGATGGCCTTGGCAACGGGAAACTTTGTAAAGTGGTCTGTGAGGGCAACAATGTACTGGTTACCTCTGTCAGTGACCTGCAAAGGTCCTATGATGTCCATTCCAACGAGGCTCCACTTCTTTTTGGGCACTGGGATGGGGTGAAGCGGTGCTGCTGGCTTCTTTCTGCAAGCGTTCATGTTCTGGCACACACAGCATGATCTGCAGTAGTCTTCAACCTCCTGTTTCATTCCATGCCAGAAGTAACGCTCCAAGACCTAGAGAGAAAAAAGAGTAATGAAATATTTATAAATACTATGTCTTAAAGATAACTGGTAGATAACAGTGTGTGTGTGTGTGGGGGGGGGGGGGGTGTGAGTGAGAGAGAGAGAGAGAGAGAGAGAGCCAGCAAAGGAAATGTCTTCAATCCGGAAAATGTCCGTTATATACCGAAGACATCGGCTATACCGGAAAATTTACGTTATATACGGAGTCATCGGATATAACGTCCACCAGGACAAAAGTGGCCGCTATATCCGATGTGTTGGTTATACCAGACATACCAGAAACACACAAAACCTCGTTCCCATTCTAAAGCCTGTTAAAACTGGGAGTACAAAAACGGGTGCTCACCTTCTTATAAGTCTTGTTCATCCCCAAATGTCCTCCGCTCACATAGTTGTCATGAAACTCTTGCAATATCTCTGGAACCTGGTTCCTCTTTGCCACGAGGATTCCGTCGTGGTAGAGCACATCCTCTCGAATTGTGTATTTTGCAGCAGTCTTTCTCAACTGTCTCTTTTTAACTTTAGTCACATCACGGTTTTCCCCTTTCGCGGTCAGAGGGTAAGTGCCATTTTTCAAATAGTTCAACACGTTGTCATACAGAGTGTCGTCCATGATGATAGTCAATGAAAAACGAAGACTGGTTGACGGAATGAATTGTCGTGTACTTATAATTATAGGCATGTTTGACACGAGTCACGTGACGTGTCAAGAAGCGTGGCGATGTTTGACACGAGTCACGTGACGTGTCAAGAAGCGTGGCGACCGTTTTCTCATCCCACAAAAAAAAAAAAAAGAGAAAACAAATCTAAACTTTTAAAAGTGATTTAACTTCGTAGATTTGCCGTTCTATGTA
The DNA here is from genome assembly GCA_018292915.2 of Batillaria attramentaria. NCBI lineage: Eukaryota > Metazoa > Mollusca > Gastropoda > Batillariidae > Batillaria > Batillaria attramentaria. The sequence continues at coordinate 794,285 of JACVVK020000164.1, forward strand.
GCCTATACTTTTGTTTTTTAGTGGCGACCGTTTTCTCATCCCACAAAAAAAAAGAGAAAATAAAAAACAAAAGTATAGGCTACATAGAACGGCAAATCTACGAAGTTAAATCACTTTTAAAAGTTTAGATTTGACACTGTAACCTTGACCCAGTTCAAGATCATCTTGAATAACATCTCTGTACAAAAATGAAAATAATTATACATATAACGAAAGAGGGGTGTGTGTGTGTGTGTGTGTGTGTGTGTGTGTGTGTGTGTGTGTGTGTGTGTGTGTGTGTGTGTGTGTGTGTGTGTGTGTGTGTGTGTTTGCGTGCGTGCGTGCGTGAGTGAGTGTGCACGCGTGCGTGAGTGCGTGCATAATGTGTGTGTGTGTGTGTGTTTGAGAGATGGGGGGAGGAGAGAAAGTGTGGGGGGCGAGAGAGAGAGAGAGAGAGAGAGAGAGAGAGAGTGAGAGAGATCCAGAGTCACGTTTTCTACTGAGTTGACACACACTATAACAATAAAGTTAAAAATAAATACTGACTACATTGGTTAGAAAAGAGGGGGACCACTTCGAGAGGGGGCCTATTTTGGATGCGAGGGGGGACCAAAATCGCCCAGGGGGACCAGTCGAAAACGAGGCTGGATGTCTAAGGGGGGACCATTATAGAGCAGTTTTTGCCACGAATTGGTCCCCCGGGGGACTACTTCAGAGGGGGGACCGGACCGGATCCT
>JACVVK020000164.1:797500-847500 GCA_018292915.2 Batillaria attramentaria
AACCTTGCAACGCCGCAGGCTGCGTGTGCCGCGGAACACTTGCCCGCCAGCAGGCAGCCGAGTACGGCAACATGCAGACTGGCAGTCGTGTAACCGTGCGCTTAAGCGTATGCCCAGTATGACATTTCATCCTCTACATCTACAGCTCAGCCCGAAGAATCACGTGCTCTCTGGTGCACACACAGGTTTAGGGACAGCAAGCAGACTAGCTCAAGTATGAGGGAGATTGTTCGGGTTTAAGCATGAACTGTCTACGCACAAACCATGATGACTTTTTTTTCTTCTGGAAACCGTTATCTTAAGACCACTGCCTGCAAAATCAGTTTACAAGACGAACTTGCCATGCGTGTTTCGCGATATACAAAACTTTGAAAAGAATCTCTGGTATGAGGTAGGTTTTTCGGGGTGAAGAGTGGACTGTCTAGGCACGAAATGTGATGGTGTTTCCATGATATTTATCCGGAAATTGTTATTCTAAGAACACTGCATGCGAAATCAGTTTACCAGACGAACGTGCCATGCATGTTTCGCAAATTCAAACACTTTGAAAAGAGTCTCTGTTATGAGGTAGGTGTTTCGGGGTGAAGAATGGACTGTCAAGGCACGAATTGTGATGGTGTTTCCATGATACTTATTCGGAAACTGTTATCTTAAGAACACTGCATGCGAAATCAGTTTACCAGACAAACTTGCCTTGCATGTTTCGCAAATTTCAAACACTTTGAAAACAATCTCTGGTACGAGGAAGGTGTTTCGGGCTGAAGAATGAACTGTCTAGGCACAAACCATGATGGCGTTTCCATGATATTTATCCGGGAACCAGGTCTAAAGAACACAGCAATCGAATTCAGCTTACCAAGCCATGCGTGTTTCGCAATCTACAACCACTTTGAAAAGAAAGTTTTCTGTTACTTCAGTTGTTCCACTCCAGTTCGAGTTAGTTCTTTGTCGGCGTGTTTTATCGGACGGTTGGCCTGGTTATAGAGAAGATGCTGCTGTAATCATTGACAGTTCAACAGCAGCGGATGTCGAACTTGATACACAACAAGATCTTCTTTTTTTTTCACTTTCCTTCCTGCACGGGCATCAATCAAAATGGCAGGGAGCGTTTCTGGTGCTATTTCTGTTCAAGCGTTTGGACGACCACCCTGGGTCGAAACCACACATCTGGAATATGAGCGTGTGTAGTGTTAAGAGCCCGATACCGATGACCCCCTGCCCGTTATATGATGATGATGATGATGATGATGATGACAATAATAATTGTGTATTGTGTGGGCGTTTTACCCAACTTCGTTAACTGGCTCAAAGCGCCGCTTTGAGGTGAACCCAACACGCACGCTCACGTGAATCACACGCATTCTCTCACAAACTGGACATGAACATATTACAGACACATGGGTGCGAAGGGTCAGCTATTCAAGTTTCAAAATGTAAAATTGCGTTTATTTTCAAATTTTGTGGGCTTAACATTTACAAAGCAGAGGGGGAGGAAGCCGGAGTATCCGGAGAGAACCCCCGACTATCGGCCCGAATGAACGGTGCCACCTACGGGAAGGAAAATTTGTTTGCCCCGAGTGGGACTCGAACCTGTCCTCTTGCATTGGTAGCGAAGTCTCTTAACCACTAGACCACCGACCGCCGAGATGATAATGAAAATGATAATAATAAAAATGATAATAATAATAATAATAAATGGTATTTGTAAGGGGCATTTCTTTAGAATAAAACTCAGTGCGCCAGATTGGCTAAAAAGAAACAGCCACTTATCACCAATACGAACCACTTCAAGCCACTTTTACACAAGACACACCAGGCCCGACACGGCTGCAGGCTGCATAATAGTGGCTTGAAATGGCTCCTGGTGATATTAAGATTTCAAGTGAAAACGCACCGGAACAACTCCCCCGCCGTTTTGGCTAGGCCCCGCGATACACATAAGATGTGGCGTTCCATATCTCTGTATGTGAGGCGTGCATCGGAAACAAAGAAGACCACTATTTTTGAAGACGGCATTCCTAACGTGGAGCGATTACTGCTGACACTCGATGCCAGAGCTTTGTTGTGAAAGAGAACGGAGGAAAAAAATGTCTTTGTCTTTGTTGTCTGTACTCTGCCGGAGGGGCGCTTGTTTTTTTTTATCATTTCTCTTTTCCTTCCACGATGCAACAGAATGGGGCACCTATGTGTGTGTATGAGGGGTTGGAGGAGGAGGTGTGGGGGGGGAAGTAGTGGCGCGGAGGGGAGGGGTTGGGGTTAGACTCAAGACTCAAACATGGCGGCCCCTACAAGCTGCAGTGAATACGTGACCAGATGGTTGTGGAGGAAGCAAAAGATATAAGCAACAGATTAGACATAGGGGACACACACACACACACACACACACACACACACACACACACACACACACACACACACACACACACACACAGTGTGCACGGACGCACTGCGATGAAAGGGTTAATACCCTAGGATGGCCTGGGAACCAAGCCAAAGATACGTCTTGGCTAAAGGTACGACCTCGACCTCTTAGCCACGTGACTGGGGTTAGGGGTTACTAGGAGGGCGGGGAGGGGGTGTTGAGTTGAGGGGATTTGCATGTGTTTTGCGCTTGAGCTATAGCTATATAATAATAAGAAGAAGAAGAAGAAACCACATCTATACACATACATGATTTACTTGTGCCATATGCACCATCCAGGAGTCTTCGTTCTGAAAATTCAAATCTTTTGTCTGTACCTTGATATAAATTGCATAACTATGGTAGACGTTCTTTTTCCATTTTCGGTCCCCAAACTTGGAACAAGCTGCCATTATCTTTAAGATCAATAAAATCAGAAAGTTCATTCAAAAGCCATCTAAAAACTTACCTATTCAAAGCATATTTGTAATGAAAAAGGTTCAGACAAGATCTCATTGAGTTTTCACTATCCTGACTGTTGATCTTTTGTCAGTTTTTCATTCTGGGGTATTCCTCGTTATTGCATATTGCTTTTTGACTGTTTTTATTGTCTGTTAAATTTTTGTTAGCGCTTAGAGCATGTAATCTCACATGAATATGCGCTTTATAAATAAAATTATTATTATCATTATTATTATTACACCGCAATTCTTGAAAATACGACAACTGATTGCGCATTCACACATCACTCACACGCACACAGAACCCATCCTAAAACAGCAGACACCGCGGTTACATGAATCAGTAGAAGGCAAGTTGAAACAGATAAGTTTTAAGCTCTGACTTGAAATATGACAGAGTTGGTTGCTGTCCCACGCTAGCAGGCAGCGAGTTCCGGACTGTTGGGGTGGTGAACCGGAAACAGCGTTCGCCAAAAGATTTCAAATTTCTCTTTGGAATTTTGAGAAGCTTCTCACTGGATGAGCGTAGGGTACGCGCGACGGATTCAGTGAAGCGAACAAATAAGACGGGAAAGTTGCATCAAAATACGATACGCCGGAACTGCTAGCCTGGACTGAATACGGAAACTGACTTGTATTGCGACATTGAATGGTTCGTTCTTGGTCAGGTCCCTCTCATCGTAGTCTTGGTTTTTCTTTTACTGAAAGTTGGGAGGGAGGAGGAGGAGGTAGGGGAGGGTGAGGGGTTTCCCAGCTCACCCCCCTCCCTTCCTTTCTGTCCTTTGTGCAGGCAGACTAAACATAGTGTGTCCATTCTCACCTAGCACGTAGGATGAACCTGCATTAAAACTTACGGGGTTTCACTGCTTCCTCGTGTCTTGGCGCAACGACCCGGCCAAAGCACGACTGGGCCAAACCTAATGAACGATGGCCTGAAAAATATATCCCGATGGGTTAAAGTAAGCGGCTGCGCTAACGTTAGCGGTATAATTAGCATCTGAATGGATAGACGAGGACTTTGATGCAATCCTTTTTTTTGCGGGTAAGGGTTTTTGGACAAATCCACGATGGGATCTTTAGTCCATAGAGATAAAGATATCTTCAACATGGCACAGACACGTCTGTTTTAAACAAATGCATCCACCCCCCCCCCCATCTCCCCCCCCCCCCGAAAGTCCCCTTTTCTCAAACCCAAACGCTGAAGGGGTCTAGAATTAGAATCCATGTCTAGAATTAGAATCCGCGTCTTTTCCTAAATATTTGCAGGCGATATCCGTCACAAAACCGAAGTGGGTTGAGAGATGGGTTATGATTTCAAAGGCTGCTGAGACGCATTTGAACCTGATATGATGCAATATGAACTTGAAATGTATAGTTTTTTTGTCCAGCTATCAGGACTCTGATATACTTCACAATTACGTGGGAAACGCCTAAAACGAAATCTGTACGCCCATGCAGTATCGACGTCTTTCACGCTTCAATGCTCACGGCTGGTCACGCCCCGTTGGCTGACCGCTCTCAAGGGGCATCTCATCTCGATTCTCTGACGAGTTCCAGCGCTGTCTTGCCTGAATTTAATCTGCAGAAGTAGATGATAATTGGCAAGCTGGGAAGTAGGTGACATTTGTTTGGTAAGCTGGACATGCGTGTAGGCGTTCTCGGTGTAACACGAACTGACTCAAGTTGGGTCCATCATGTGATGCCCTGGGATGCCAATCAGAGCGCTATTACTAAATTATTCCCCCTGGAAATATGCATATAATAGACGTTAGAGAGAGAGAGAGAGAGAGAGAGAGAGAGGGGGGGGGGGGGGTCTTTTTAACGAACAACGTTGTAGGCGCACAGGAAAAAGCTTGTCTTTGCAAAACTATGGAGAGAAGAAAAGGAAGGACTACTTTCGCTAGTAAAACATGAGAGAGAGAGAGAGAGAGAGAGAGACACACACACACACACACACACACACACACACGCACAAGACCACACCCAGCACTGATAAGAGCCAAGGTATTCAGGCGGCACAAAAACGCCCGCTGAAGGACATCTGGGTTCAGTTCAGCTGTACGGGGGGAAAAAAAACACCCAAACTAATTACTCTGTACACATGAACTGATTCACTGTCAGTTCCACAGACATCTTTGCGCGTCGGGGAGCCGGGGTGGTCGAATGGTAGAGCGTTGGACTTCTAATGCTCGGGTCGTGAGTTCGATCCCGGCTGGGGCCACATATTTGTGCTGGCTTTTTCATCGTTGCCCCGTCTTTGATATCACCCTATGTGGTGGAAAAGGACGTTAAACCCACAAACACCCACCCTCCCACCCTCTTTGCACGCTGCGTACCATGCCCTCGGCGATTCGAAGTTAGGTGTTAGTTAGTGTAGTTTTATTTGTCATTGTTGGTTCGTCTGTTAGTCCTCACTTAGCGTGTATATCAAGATTTAGGTCACAGTGTGTTATTCTGTGTTGATAACTACTCTTAATTTCTGCCGTTCTATCTTTTGACTAATGGTTATTTGTTTTCTACGCGTTTTTGTAACCGGGAGTTCGATAAATTAGCATGAAGGTGCAGCGTCTCCTGCATGTCCTAGGTTTATATTGCCCCGTAGACCGCGAGTTTGCATCATTTGTCCAACGTTACATTTTTTTTCACGTAGTGCAGGCACACTCAGCCGTGAATTAGTCTTTGGTGCTTGCACGGCTTAAAGCCCGAAAAACTCACTTACTCACTCACTCTCATGAACAGTAAACAAATTACTTTCGCGCAAACGGCTCATATCTGTTATTTTGCCGTTGGTCACTCTAGACTTGGTTTGCTGAATATAAACAGATATAACTTTACCCTTTATTTTCTGGCTGTTATTTCATGTCTTGTGTCGTTGCGTGTTTAGTGTGTGTTGTGTTGGTGTCTACCGCCGTCCTGACAAACAGTATTCAGGCATCAGCATAGCGGGCATCAGGTGACCGACAATGTCATTGTTCTTGCTCAGCAAAGAGTTTTGTGATGGTCCCAAGTGGAAAGTTCGACCGAGACAAATCTGACAGTAGTTTTAACTGCATTCGGAGGCACTGGTTATATGGCTGTCCAACGCATGTACGAGTTTTTCTCTAGTCCCGTGAGATGGGATTGTGCCAAAAAGCTGAAATGCACCCCCCCCGCCCCCCCCCCCCCAAAAAAAAAAAAAAAAAAAAAAAATAATAATAATAAAAAAAATTGTGGGTTTCTGCTGACGTTAGTAAATTAATGTTCCTGGTATCAGAGGGGACTCAGTTCAGATGTCTTCTGCCTCTGTCTGTCCTGTCTGTTCTGTCTGTCTCCGTCTGTCTGTCTGTCTGTCTGTCTCTCTCTCTTAGTGCTGGTTTTTTCTTTGGTTCCCTGCCTTTGATATCACCCGACTCTTCAGACCTCTCCCTCTTTCACCCACTCTCACTCACTCACACACCCACCCACTCAAAGCCCCACCCACCCACCCACCAACCCACACCCACCTACACACACCCACCCACCCCCACCCACCCACCCACCCACATCACTTTCATAACATACAGCTGGGATCTCGATTAATGAGCTAGGGGAAGGGGGGAGGGGGGGGGGGGTAGTAGTATTTACAGATGGATAGAGTTGTGCAAGCAACAAAGACCGTTTCGCAGCTAATGGACTAAGAGGGAGAAAAAACTGACTGGAAGAAGTGGGTGTTTAGTTTGTTTTTAAAAACTGTGAAAGATGGAGACTGACGGACATGTAGAGGGCAATGAATTCCAAACTCTCGGGACCTGCTACTGAAAGGACCTCCTGCCAAATGTAAGTTTCACACGGGGGATGGTGAGAAGTTTTTCTGAACTGGACCGGAGAGTTCTTGGCGGGTCGTAAGCGGCCAGACAAGATGACAAGTATGCTGGCAGTGTACCATCGAAGAAGCGATAGGCAAGGGTCGGAACTTTTGAAGCGTAGCGGCACCGTACAACAATTTTTGATTGCAACTCGTGAAAGAGACGATACAGACAATACTGACGTTGTGGGCCGAAACAGAAGACAGTCGGCTATCGATTTTATATAACGTTCAGACTGAAATTGAGCGTAACACAAATCCGGTCATAGTTCTCTTAAGCCCGTAATTTGCTTATTATTCCCAACCTCGTTGCCACCTCACGTTGGTGCGACCGACAGTGCGTCGATTTCTTTTCTCTCGCTACAGTAGAAAAGCATTGGTTTTTTGTTTTTGTGTGGTTTTTTTAGGGAGGGGGAGGGGGAGGGAGGGTGGTGGTGGTGGTGGTGGCGGTGGTGGTGGTGGTGCCTGGGGCCGAATGCTTGGGTTGAGAATAGGCCAAGTCCGAGGCTTTCTGGACTAATCTGAGACTAAAAGATAGGTAGAGATCAGTGTTACCGATAACGCACTGTACTCTATATACTCAACAGGGCGTCAAAATGCGCAGAGAGATCCGACAATGACGCAGACAAGTAAGTTTCAGTCACTTCGTCCCAGAGACGCACACGTTTTTTTCTGTAACTGCCCTGCCCATTCGAACGATCTTCGCTCAGAGCTAATGACAGAACAGTAGTGCGAGTAGTGGATGACTAGTGATGACTGGAAGAAGTTCAACGACCGGGCAGAAGAAGAGGCCAGCAAATCAAACTGTCACGCGGAAGATGTGAAACCACTGCCAGAGACAGCAGTAGTGCACTGGAAGGGTCGGGAAAGAACACGAAAAAAACAAAACAAAAACAAAACAAAACCCAAAACAAAAAACAAAAAAGCGTATTACTAAGGGAGTCTCAGAAATTGCGAAAGGACCCCCCTGCAATTCTGGAAGAGGTTCCATGGGACCCCTTGGTGTGAAAAGCTATCGGAAACACTGGAGATGCATAAGCGGAGACAAAGGCAAAGTCTGGGACTATTTCAGGAACAAAACGCTAATGTAAGTCTTGATGTGATACGTCTGAGGCTAGAGGTTACAAGGGCTAATGCTACCATTGTTATTCTCACAGATCTTCTAAGCTGCTGTCGTGGTATCTATCATCAAACCCGTGGTTTTTAATAATAATAATAATATTATTTATAGGGCGCCTATCCCCGGGAGGCGAGCTCTAGGCGCCTTACATTCTAAAACCGAAGTTAAAAAAATCACTCAGTGTACACTACGTAAGTACAAGTAAAAAGTAAAAGAGCACACACACACACACACACACACACACACACACACACACACACACACACACACACACACACACACACACACACACACCGATCGAGTAGAAACGATAAGGGAGACAATTAAAAACCAAGAACAAGTACCAGTGATAAAACCCAAAACAAAAGGATAGATTGGAATGAGCTAGATAAAACCTTAAATAGGCCTTTTATAGGCGTTTTGGAGACGCTGAAAACTCTGTACCTGTGACAGAGTTTACTGTGCATTTTGCACAGTCGGGTAGTTTTTGGGTTTGTTTTTTTTAAACACTGTTTTCGGCTTTTCGTTGAGATTGTAGACCTTTAAGTCCCAGACTATTCTAGTCTGATGATGCATCAGACCCCAGTGTCGTTTTGTACCAGTATCGATTAACTTCCGGGTTGGTTTGTCATAGGTCATGGCGCTAGTTTAGCTTTTTGTAATGAAGTCATAAAGCTGATGTACTAGTCTGTCTCCATAACGGCAAGTCAATAATTCCAAACAGTCACAGGAAAAGAAATGATTCAATTTTCCAATAATGTGAACTTGTCAGCATCCGCCCACTAAGGCTGATATGGCGATGTGAAAATAGTTTTTCCAGGACGCCAGGGGACGAGTTCAGAATCTCGGTTTACAAGTCACTGACTGAAGTCATCACGGAGGGTAAGCTCGCAACATGATGCACGAGGAGCACGGTCGTCAGCATTGAGGGTCCGTCCAGTTACAAGAACAAGAACAAAGAACCTTTAGTTTACAACGGTAGAAGGTAGAGGCACGTTCATATCAACTTAAAACTTGCCCTTGCCATACTACATGGTCTAAATCTACAGTCAACATAACGAAAATGAGATAAGTAAGGGCAAAGCACGCACGCACGCACGCACGCACGCACGCACGCACGCACACACACACACACACACACACGCAGTTAGTGCAAGGCGGGTACAAATACTCGAGTACATGCAAGGAAACGTCAGCAAGAGCCTTAATAAAAAATAAAACACGCCTCTCTCTCTCTCTCTCTCGTCTGCACGAGTCTGCACGTGAATTTGACTCGATTTGGCATGGAAAATCCAACCAGATCCATGCTCACCAAGGATTCGAAACTGTGCCTCAGGATCCGTAGCAGACGCTTACCTACTAGGGCAGATCCATTGTCAGGCGCAAGGACACAAAATGAACATGGGGTCACGTTTGGTGTTTATTTGAGGCACCCTATTTGGCAAGTGTTCTAGTCTGTACTGGTGTTTGCTGTCATTGAAAAAGCGTGATTTTCGTGATTTTTGTGCTATGTAGGTCAAGGTGCATGCCAGGCGCCCACAAAAAGAGGCAAGCTGCCAGTGAAGCTGGGACTTTTTGCACAGAGGTCGGACACAGTTTAGGCAAGCGGATTTGTGTGAACTGTCTCTCTGGCCTAAACAGAAAGTAGACTTGCGTTACTCCAGTGAGGCATGACCGGAAAGGAGACATTCAAATTGTTTGAAACACCCTGTCAAGGTGCGTGCCTTTGAATGGTCTGTTCGTGGTAGTAATTGTTTCAAGACTGAAGCGTTTTAAGCGGGTGACTATGATGCCTGGGGCTAACAGGGAATATACAGGCATTTTGAGGCCCTGTGTATTTGTGTCCTTCGCCCACACCAACCCACCACACCACATCACCGCCCGTGCGTTCTGTGCGCGCGCCCACTGTCGGCGATTGTGAGGTTTCTCCACGGGCTTGCCTCTGTCGCTCAAGTGATCTTCAACACCTCAGTTTCCGCTCACGTGACTGCATGACGTCAGACGCGCTTGCGAACGTTATTGTGTGCGATACTAGAATTATTCTCAGCCGCTTCTCGAGAAGAAAATAAGTTCCGTCAGATATTTTTCATCCAAATCTTTTCAGGAGTTCGTGGGTTGGAGATTGAGGGATGAAAAATTTCTCGTCAGGTTGTTTTCTAGCGGAGTTTGAAAAAAAAGGACAAAGCGCTATGGATTCGATGGACAGTTAGATCCTTTTGCCGTCTGACGGGAGTGGAGCTCTCACACCCGGGCGCGTCCGACCACGTTGTGTAAACAACACAAATGTGTTGACAGCAGAACTGTGATCGTGTTTACCACAACTTTTTGCACTTTCTCTCTCTTTGTCTGTCTGTCTGTCTGTCTCTGTCTCTCTCTCTCTCTCTCTTCTCTCTCTCTCTCTCACACACACACACACACACACACACACGCACGCACACACACACGCACACACACACACACACACACACACACACACACACACACACACACTGCCTCTACGTTTCATATTTACATTCAAGATTGAGGATATTAAGTTTTTAAGCTTTGAAAGTTGCTCCTCCTTAAAATAAGCCACTTTAGGTACTTTCATTACTGTAACTACTGCACGTTCGATACATGACTCATAAGTACTGCACGTGTGTGACATAGACTTACAGTTCCATACACTACTGTTATTGTTGATGATGGGGGAGCCGGGGTGGCCGAATGGTAGAGCGTTGGACTTCTAATAAGTTGGTATCCCGGCTGGGGCCAAATATTTGTGCTGGCTTGTTCATCGTTGCCCCGTCTTTGATATCACCCGTATGTGGTGGAAAAGGACGTTAAACCCCCAGACACCCACCCACCCACCCTTATTGGTGAGGTGGTGGCATTACTGTACCTACTGCACGTGCGATACATGACTCATCAGTACTGCACGTGCGTGAGACAGACTTACAGTTCCATACACTACTGTTATTGTTGATGATGGCGTTACTGTAACTATACTCATGATGTCCCTCTCCTGTAATCGAGGGTCATGGATCCAGCCATAGGAAACAAACATCAACACATTGATATCTCTGTGGTGGCTGGACCAATATTAATGATGGGACACAGTTGACGCTGAATAACGCTCCATGAAGATATACACTTTAGCCCTACAAGCTACAGTGCGTGCGTGTCGCAGTGGAAAATGTCCAACGCTAACACTGCGAGGCAAGGTTTGCCGTGCGCCATAGAGGATCCCATTCTAACTTCAATCAAGCTCAGCTAGTAAACATCATCGTACAGCTTAGGTACGCTGCCGTTTTTATGTTGTTTCCATAGTAATGGAAACAACATAATAGGACGGGCTAAAATTTCCACGTTCATAGGCAAGCATCTGTGGTACAAACGCACGTCACTGCCGATCTCCCGCAGAGACGATTATGCAAGTGTAACTCTGACAATGACGTAAGAAAACCTGCGTCATCGATGCTGGCATGTATGCTGTTCCGAACGCGCTTCTCCTCCTCACTGAGTGCCGTCTGTGTGGATGTGTGTGTGTGTGTGTGTGTGTGTGTGTGTGTGTGTGTGTGTGTGTGTGTGTGTGTGTGAATTGTGTCCGGGCCCGTTTCTTCGAAGATACTTAACCGAATGGCTTCAAATTTGGGGTATCCAAATTTATCAAAATGTTACATTAGACGATTCAAGCGTGTGATGATTGCTTAAGTGATTTGGGAGTTATCGCCCTTTTGAGACAAGTTGGTTGTCTTTCGTGTACAGGCGTAATATTTATTTAAATCACTCAATTTTTTGGCAGTAGATAGCTTGAATACGGACTGTGAACAGAGTCACTACTAGAAAATGGTCGCTCTTATAGTTTTCATGTAAACCGAGCCTGAGTTGACATTGCATGTGAACCCAGTTCAGATGCCTATTTCTCCGAAAATACTGAACCGATCGATTTCAAATTTGGGGTTTCTAAATGAATCAAGATTGTTGAATAGAAGGCCCGATCCAGGTACGATTGCACACATGATTTGCGAGTTATCGCCCTTTTCAGAAAAAGTCGCTTTCTGGCGTTTAAAGGCGTAATATTTACCTAAACCACTCCATTTTTGGGACATAGATAGCATGAATACGGACTCTCAACTGAGTGAATTTTGGAGGTTGTCGCTTTTATACTTTTGGCGTAAGCCGTACCTGATGAAAGTGCTGGTGAACACACTTTAGATCTCAAAATCGCTTCTACTATAGATAGATAATGAATCTGGGGTGCCATAAAAAAATATACAAAAAAATTAGAAAAATTCACTGCAGCCGTTGTCGTCAGTTGACTCGAAAATTTGTACTCGAAGCACATTTCCTTTACACAAGCCACACGCCTCACAAACATCGCAGAAAAGGCACACGCGCACTGACGCAAAACTGTATCAGCGTCAGTTTGCCGACGTCATGTTTGATTGACGTGGGGGTGTGTCGTCACTTTTCGGAAGTTCTCTATTTGTAGACGGGGAAAGCGGGAGTTTCATTGATGTAGTGAGCTTTGTTTTTCCCACTGACTCTCACTCAATAGCATAGTAGAGTGAGAGAACACCACATAGGTCTCAATGGAGCACATGCACAAACGCGGCTCGCGCAAGTCTGCGTGCGTGCGTGCGCGCGCGCGAATGTCTGTGTGTGTCTGTGTGCGCGCGCGCGCAGCAGGCATAACATATAGTGAAAAAACGTTCGCCGCGCAGACTTGTCTGTTAAACACATTGAGCCGGTATAAATTCGATCTTTACACTGCGCAGCAGCATTTTCATGGGGCTGCTTTCATTGCAAGAATTGTATCCGAGTCAAAGTTATTACGTCAAATGTATTATGCGTCATCCCAATGAGGAAAACGTCATAGATTTCAAAGAAAACAACTTGACGTCTCTCTTCCAAAACCAAGATTGGTCTGACAAGCCCGGTCAGTTGTTTCCATTCAGAGAGAGAGAGAGAGAGAGAGAGAGAGAGAGAGAGAGAGTGTAGTGTGTGTGTGTGTGTGTGTGTGTGTGTGTGTGTGTGTGTGTGTGTGTGTGTGTGTGTGTGTGTGTGTCCTCCCGAATACATGGCATTACAAAAGAACGACCGTGACGACAGCAGGTGATTAAATGGAAACAACATATTGGGCTGGTCAGTGGCCATCTTGTTCTTACATTAGCCTGACGTTTTCCTGTGCTTAGCCACCACGCAAAAGATGTAGCCACCAAAACGTTTGGTTCGCTTGGATCCCTAACCCAGGATGTGACTTCCCCGATCACTAATGGGTTACCCGAACTACTGTAACTACTGCATGGGGCGGTCGGTGGTTAAGAGACTTGTCACCAATGCGAGAGGTGGGGGGTTCGAGTCCCACTCGGGGCAAAGAATTTTTCCTTCTCGTATGTGGCACCGTTCATTCGGGCCGATCGTCGGGGGTTCTCTCCGGGTACTCCGGCTTCCTCCCCCTCTGCTTTGGAAATGTTCAGCCCACCAAATTTGAAAAATAAATATAATTCTAAATTCCGCAATTGAAATAGCTGAGCTGACCTTTCGCACCACGTGATTGTAATATGTTTATGTCCAGTGTGTGGGAGAATGCGTGTGATTCACGTGAGCGTGCGTGTTGGGTTCAGTTCGTGAAATTGGGTAAAGCGCCTATACAATACTTATTATTATTATTATTACATGTAGCTGCATTACTGGTAAAGCCTTCGCGAATATACTACTGACGTTCTGCATGGGCATGCCGTCCAAAACGAATATCAAAACAAAAATATAATATCATCATCATAAAAAAAAAAATCTTCGAGAGATAATATTGACAGCCTAACATCTTTGACAGAGAAAATAAAAAACCCACACAAATTGACCTACGGCTTTTGCGTTGTATGCGCAAGTGAACGTCTTGCGAATCAATACCGTCTGAGCGTAGATGTCAGTGACTTGAAAAAAAATGTGTTTTTTCTCGTGTAGTGACTTGATACTGTTTTATAGATCTTTTTTCCTCGGTTGTCAGCACTTTATATTGACGGTTACTGTTCCTAGAAGTGTCTTTTTATTTTTCATATATTTATTTTATTATGTGTGTGTGTGTGTGTGTGTGTGTGTGTGTGTGTGTGTGTGTGTGTGAAAATCGCTCAGGTCAAAGAACACGAATGCACGAGGTCTCAAAATGCTTATATATTCCCCTATTGGCATCAGGCGTCATAGTCAAACTTAAGAATAATTCAATGTAGAAACAAACATTACCATGCACAGACCATTCAAAGGCACGCATCAGGCAGGAGTTTAAAGAAATTTCAATGTCTCGTTTCCGCTCAGGCCTCAGTTTAGGTCAGAAAGGTTGTGCTTGTGATATGTAATACTAGTTTTTCCTGGTTACCGGGCTGCTCATCGGGGTGGAGGGGGAAGGGTCTCTCCGGATTATCCGGCTTTCCTCCCACAGCAAAACTGAAAAAGAGGACATGTATTGGGTGGCGCTGCACCGCGGCGATGCGTTTCCCCCGGGGGAAGCAGGGGAGCCGGGGTAGCCGAATGGTAGAGCGTTGGACTTTCAATGCTCGGGTCTTGAGTTCGAACCGCGGCTTGGGCCAAATATTTGTGCGGGCTTTTTTCACGTTGCCCCGTCTTTGATATCACCCTTACGTGGTGGAAAAGGACGGTAAACTCCCCAAACAACCCACCCATCCACTCACTCACCCCCGGGGAAAGCAACCCGAATTTCCCGAAAGGGATAATAAAGCAGTAAGAAAAAAAAAATTAATAGAAAAAGAAGGAAGGTCGTCCGTCTTCATGTTTTCAAATCCTCTCTGCTTATCCGGCCAAATAATGGAGTGCTGTAAGGGAAACCATACAGACAACAGCACGACAGCTGCTGTCTGAAAAAAAAGAAGAGATCTTTTCTTTTGATCCCCGCTTCACCCATTGCAGTAGGAGTCACTGGAATACGGCAAACGCCAAGAGACAAGGCTGTAATGAAACAAACTTGTTTTCTGCAATGTGTCCTTAGTAGTGTATGTACATTACACTGCGAAACGCTAAGAATTTTGGTTTGGGTAGCCAGATTCAAAACCGGTTTCCGGCAGCCGTTAAAAAGAAGTGATAATAAAGGCACGGAACTCAAGTCTTGTTTTCAGTCTTAGTCTGACTACGACATTGTAATTATGGTTGTTTATAAGTTCATAAACTTCTTTCGTTTGTTATATCAAAACATAATAATGATGTCACTTTGGTAAACAATATTATAGCAATTTTGAGATCGATTCAGTAGCTGTGAGCTAAAATACTTCGAATATCGCGTGGAGTGGCACATTTTGGTATAATTATAGCTCCACAGTGTACCTCCACGAAGTTTGTGAAAAACAAAAAGCAAAACAACAACAACAACAACAACAACAAAACCACTGTGATCCGTGAGCCTCAGACGGAGAACGCTAGAATGAGAGACTGACAAATAAACACAGGAAGAGTTTCCGTACATTTGTCTCCACTTCCAAAAGCGTTAAGCCCTAACTAACTAACTAACTAACTAACTAACTAACTAACTAACTAACTAACTAACTAACTAACTAACTAACTAACTAACTAAATAACTATTTCCAAAATCCCAACGGGGCGAGATGAAACTCTCTCACAGTTTTGTCTTCGCGATGACGTGCAAAGAAATCATTGGTGGTTCTTACCATTTGCATTTCCGCAGTCATCCAATCAAACGGCTACGTTTTAGCACATACTTCTATTACAGTTCCCATGGGTAAGAAATTGTGTTTTGAGGAGAAAGGCAAGACAGTCGCCCCTCTGTGCTTTAACTCCCCGAAATCAAATTGGTCTCTAACGTCAAGCGTTTAAAACAACAGGCCCTGGGTGTAAAGGAAAAACACAAATTATTATCACACCAACCCACCCACTCACCCACACACACACACACACACACACACACACACACGCAGAGCGGGGGAGGAGGGGTGGGTGGGTGAGGGTTGGACGCACAGACGTATCTGTGGTTGGACGTCACAGAGAGAGAGAGAGAGAGAGAGAGAGAGAGAGAGAGAGAGAGAGAGAGAGAACGAACGAACGAAACTTTATTTTACAAGGATAAAAGATTAGGTACGCAGACCTGTCTTACATCTTGTCCTTGCTAGGCTACTGATATATATACAAAGTAAGCAAAGTAAGCTCTAACTAGGTAGAGCATACAGAGAGAGAGAGAGAGAGAGAGAGGTGTGTGTGTGTGTGGGGGGGGGTGCATGGCAGGGGAGGGGAGGTGGGTGGGTGGGGGACTCCATTGTTTCCACTCAAGTCCGGTGCTTTTGCAGAATAAGAAGATTAGTTTTGCGTCTAATCATATTTTTCCTTTTCAGAGTGTTGCTGCCTGATTGAAACCATGCAGTATTGATGAGGCTTTTCCCAGATTCGTGCAACACTGATATTTTAAAATAAAACCTCTACGCAGCATGCTTTTTCTTACTTTGGACAGCACTTGTCACGCAGTGCTGTGAATAAACAAAACAACCCCCCCCCCCCCAAAAAAAAAAAAGAGAAAAAAAAAGTGCGTACTCTGAATGTTGCCCGTTTCCTCTAACTGTGAACTTTTACTTTTTTGCGTTATTTGCTCACCAAAAGCAAGGATGCAGAAATATGGCCGACCTGCCAAACTGTCTGGAGTGAATGGTGTTCAGCTGGACCTTTACGGAAGCTGAACTGCATGTCCGTACCCCCTCCCCGTGCCCCTCCCCCTCCCACGCCCCTGCTTATCCCCTTTTGAAATCGAATTCGGGAGTTACCTAAAGTTTCTTCACCTTAGCCTATACCCATGAGCTTTTACGTCGAAAACTTTTACAAAAATAGAAGAAGAAGAAGACGACGCCGGCGACGACGACGACAACGAAGAAGAAGAAGAAGAAGAACAACAACAACAACAATAATGCAGCTTTCTTTGAGGACAAAATGTAACTTTGATAGTGGCTAAAGTCCACACAATACAATAACGTACAACGATAATTATTATTTCGCTCGTGAGAACTGAAACCTCGAAATCGAGTCTTAAAGGCGCATGCTTATTTCCAAAAACAACAACAAGAACAACAACAAAAACCTACATGATCCAACGTGACTCTTGGGGGAAAAAAAAAAAAAACCCTGGAAAATGCACGTTTAACGGCGAGCTGTATAAACTGACTGGACCCGTGAAACAAAGCAACGTATGCCCCAGAGAAAACTTTCTTCTACTGTAGTAGTGCACCAAGCAACCGAAACCCGATTTATACCGGTTTGAATTTTCGGCGGTTCGATAAACCGGTTTGATTGCTAAACCGCGGTTCGCTCGGCAACTCTCGGGCCTTTCTGGAAACTGCCGAACACAAGGAAAGGGATATAACTCGAGTATATCAACAATCACAACATGGCAGAACGTCTGATCGATAATCCAAAAGGGGAAGTCCGAAATCTGGAAGAATTTTGTCGTGAAGGAGGAAGGAGGGAAGGAGGAAGGAGTGAAGGAGGAAGGAGGGAAGGTGGTTGAAGGGGAAGCTGTGTGTAAAGAACGGACATCGAACCTGTCTCAGCTTATGCGCCGCCACCACCCGGCATCTCAATTTTCCTCCTGCAATCACCGTTCTTTGATCACGTTAACTGGGAAACACTGCTGTTTTTGAAAACATAACATCGCAAAATGTCCATGTACGACATAAGCCTTTTTGTGCCAGATGACGTCACAATATCGTAGACCAAGTAATACGACCATGCGGTACACATTTAACCGGTTTAAAAAACCGGTTTCGTCATGAATCCGCGGTTCGTGAACCGGCGTGGTTTGACTTCCGAACCGGTTTACAGCACTATTCTACTGGACACGAAACAGACACCAACACGTCGCTTCTAAGAAATGACTCCAGATTTTGTGGCAGTCATGTAATGTTTTTTTGTTTTTGTTTTTTATATGCGAGTTTACGGGGAAAAATGAGCAAAAAGAACATCGCAGTAGCTGGAGGTCAATATGTTAGTGTGTCACTGTGAATGGGCAGATTTATAGATCAGACAGTTGATCAGACACCGCCCCGGAAGTAATCTATTTCATCTAGCGATCTATCGACTTATTTATGAGCGCTCAGCGGGAATCGCTGCTAAGAACTCTGTTGGAAAATTTTGGCTTGCAGGAAAAAAAACAACAACAAAAAAAAAAAAAAAAACCGCGAAGAAAAAAGAAGAAGATAAAAGAGAAAACGTTGAAGGCAACGTGCAGTGTCGGTTTTCCTCTCAACACAGTTTGATTGATCGATTGATTGATTGATGGATTAATTGATTGATCGGAGCGAAGAAAATCGTAGCACAAGCATGGCTGAGTGCCAGTACTAATTATTCATCAGGATACAAAAAAAAACCCACAACAAACAAACAACCAGAATAAAAATCCACGAAAGAATAAACAGAAAAAAAAGAAGAAAAAAGATAAAAGAAGAAAGCTGAAGGCAGCCTGCAGTGCTGGTTTTGCTCTCAACGTAGTTTGATTGATCGATTAACTGATTGACTGGAGCGAAGAAGATCGTAATACAGGCATGGCTGAGTTTCAGTACTAATTATTTATCTTCCTTTTATTTGTTTGTTTGTTTGTTTGTTTTGTTTTGTTTGAATTCTTACCCACTTATCTCAGTCTGCTTGTTTGCTTCTATGGTATTATGTACTTCTCTGTATATGTGTCTATGTTGTAAAATACTAAAACAGAATTAAAAAAAAACTAAAAACAACAACTTATTATTTATCAGGAGACAAAGAAAAAGACAAAAATGAAGAGAAAAAAAAGCAGAAGAAGAAGATAAAAGACGAAAGTTGAAGGCAGCCTGCAGTGCTGGGTTTTCTTTCACAGTTTGTTTGATCGATTGACTGACTGATGAATGAAATAATTGGGCTTAGTTAGTACTAATACAATACACATGATCCTGTTACATAGCAGACGTTAAACAAGAAATAACTAACTGCAGCATTGCAGTGTGCAAGACACACGATTTTATGTTTCCGTAGATCAGACAGTGAGAGCAATACGGCACTTGCCCCGTACTCAAGGTGGCAGATGTTTCTCTCTCTCTCTCTCTCTCTCTGATAGCGTGTAAGACAGGCAGCAATGCCTAAATGCTCTATCCTGAATAAAACACGTTTCATCATCATCATCATCATCATCATCATCATCTCCTCTCTCTCTCTCTCTCTGAGATAGCGTGCAAGACAGGCAGCAATGCCTAAATGCTCTATCCTGAATAAAACACGTTTCATCATCATCATCATCATCATCATCACCATCATCATCATCATCATCTCCTCTCTCTCTCTCTCTCTCTGAGATAGCGTGCAAGACAGGCAGCAATGCCTAAATGCTCTATCCTGAATAAAACACGTTTCATCATCATCATCATCATCATCATCATCATCATCATCATCATCATCATCATCTCCTCTCTCTCTCTCTCTCTCTCTCTCTGAGATAGCGTGCAAGACAGGCAGCAATGCCTAAATGCTCTATCCTGAATAAAACACGTTTCATCATCATCATCATCATCATCATCATCATCATCATCCTCTCTCTCTCTCTCTCTCCTTCGTTCACTCGCTCTCAGCAGAATGGTAATAACAAAGCTGGCCACAGCCATCTTTAAACAGGTGGTTTTACATCCTCAGTTACTTATCGTCCGTCTTGTACACTAACGCAATATATTCAAAACGGCATTGACAACCCTTGTATATTGTTATCAAACAGCTTCTAGAACAGCCTCAAAAATACATTATAACGGCTGGGTTAACGGGAGACGTTTGACAGCTCTAACAGGCTGGCCAGGGCAAGTCCATAATGACTGCTCCATCCATCATTTTCCTTCGCTGACAGGAAGATGTAGCGAATACGTGCTCGCTATTACGTCGGTCCGTCGCTTGGTGCTAAAGCGTTGAGATTTATACGTGTTCGCGTCCTGTGTTCTCGTTGTCAAGATCATAAACTTTCGAAAACGAAATGATCAAATTGGTTACGGAAATTGGGGCGGGGGCGGATGCGAGGGGAAGAGGGTGGTTTGGATGGGGAGGGGGAGAGGGTGTGTTTGGAGGTGTGACGTCTGCCGTGAACCGCTAGGATGACGTCAGTAAAGAGGAACACCGGCGGGTCGGCTACGTACCAGAGATGCAAATTTGGAGGAAACCGCTATATATTCCTCTTACACATAACGTTGCAGATGACACCATAGAAATGCTTTAAAATTGTTGGCAGCGACCACATACCCCCTCATACCACGGTCGTCTGCTGGCTCCTGTGCCAGCCGCGCATGAATACAAATAGTCCACAAGCCAGCCTCATTTTTCCATAATTTTACTATTACCTGGTATGAAACTTGTTTACAAAGCCAACAAAAAGCACCAGATTGCCCCCCCCCCCTTTTTTTTTTAAACTCTGCACACAAATATTAAAAGGGGCAAAGATTTTCTACTATATTTAGCGCAGTTTGTTACTACATGACCCGGAAGCTAATACATGACCCGGAAGCTAATACCGGTCTGTAACCATCACGCAGGTCGTGCAGGGAGTGCTGTGTCAGTATGATCGAGCCTGAACCCAGTTAGGTAGTAAAGAATATATTGAACTTGGCCTGTGTGTGAAACTTGTTCAGCACAGACAAAGCTGTACGTCAAATACGGGTTGCATGTCAGTCTGTCTGGATTTAACAGCGCTCTGGCTGGGGTAGCTGTTACATCACGGATCATGTCCTCGACCCGTGAAACATGAAGAACACGGCCATAAGCGTTGACCGGGGCGGTCGGAGGTCTAGTGGTTTAGAGACTTGTCACCAGTGCGAGAGGTCAGGGGTTCGAGTCCCACTCGGAGCAAAGATCTTTTCCTTCTCGTATGTGGCACCGTTCATTCGGGCCGATCTTCGGGGGTTCTCTCCGGGTACTTCGGCTTCCTCCCCCTCTGCTTTGGAAATGTTCAGCCCACCTAATTTGAAAAATAAATGCAATTCTAAATTCCGAAATTTAAATAGCTGAGCTGACCCTTCGCACTACGTGATTGTAATGTGTTTATGTCCAGTGTGTGAGAGAATGCATGTGATTCAAAATCACGAAATTGGGTAAAGCGCCTATACAATACTCATTATTATTATTATTATTGACCAAATAGCGCCAGGCAGGTTCGATTAGTCGAGAGCAGGATGCGAAGAAAAGTTGGGAAGAGCTTAATGATCTAAAATCCACGAAAACAGAAAACAAGAAAATGTGATTTTGCTGGTTGTGTGTGGGAGCATTGAGGAACAAAGCTAGTTTTCACCCCTTTCGGGTGTAGTACCGGCGGACAGACCACTAGTATTAAATTCGACATTCCGCTACTCAGAAAAGCTATATAAAAAAAAACCCTAAAGTTCCCACCCCCCTACTCCCCCTCCTCGCAGGTAATACCAAAAACACATTTTCTGTTGACTGATATCAGTGGATTTAGATGTTTTAGTTTTTCTCCCGTTTTCTCGCACGTCCGCGCATTGCCTCACACAAGCGCGCACAGCCTCGCACTAATTGGACGCACCACCATCAATTCCTGCTCCTCGCAGATTCCAGGCGCCTCGTAGACCTTCAGGCTACGCCGTTTACCCCCGTGCTAACGGGGATTCCCTTGTGTGTCCCTCGCTTTAATCTAAGCAGTTTCGGGAAGAGGTCTTTTTCTTACTCTGGTCCTGCCACATGGAACACTTTACAAAGGGGTGGGTGGGTGGGTGCTTGGGAGTTTAACGTCCTTTTCCACCACATAACACTTTACCAAAGCCCCTCAGAGATTGCCCAACACTGTCGTCTTTTAAATCCAACCTTAAGACACACTTGTTTTTAAAGTATATGGACTGATCTGCGCAATCATACTTATGAGCTGTGATCTCAAAATGCGCAATGGGTGGCATCGTATGCAAGTCTTATAGTGTAGGTCTTACTTTTAGCTCCTTACCACTGCTGTCTTTTAGGTTTTATCTGTATCATTTTAATCTGTTCTTTTGTTTGGGGTTTCAGTAGTTATCACTGGTACATGTTCTTGGTTTTTAATCTTGGCCTCTGCCTTTTTTTTCAGCTCTGTGTGTGTGTGTGTGTGTGTGTGTGTGTGTGTGTGTGTGTGTGTGTGTGTGTGTGTATGTGTGTGTGTGTGCTCTTTTATTTTTTTTTTTTTTAGTTGTTCGTACGTAGTGTACATTGAGTTGAGTTTTTTTGTTGTTGTTTTTTTTTAGGCTTTAGATTGTAAGGCGCCTAGAGCTCGTTCCACGGGGATAGGCGCCCTATTATTTTTTTTTTTTTTTTATTGCTGTTGATGCAGCGAATCGGGAGAAATTTGCCGAAATATCGAGCGATATCGAGACTTATCGAGCGATATCGAGACTTTCTCAAGTCACGTGACACAAGGGACCTTATCCGCATTGTTCCATACTCCCCTAACAATTCACTCTTGTAGCGAGGATGTTCAAGCGGCTGCACCCGGCGCGGGATTTTATGTTTTTACCGTATCTCTTACAGAAAGCATTCAGACTTACACGTGGAACGTATCCCTTTACAACATAGGGTCCGGTGTCTCTACTGGCGTAAAGGTCTTTTCCTGAAGAGTGAAGAGCGATTAAAACAAATACGTGAAAAGTACGCCTCCAAGTGTGCCTCCATGAACTTTGTGAAAATGATCGAGGGACAACATTATCGATCTGGTTTCCTCAGTGAACTGTCTCGTCATGTGCCCGCTGGGAACAGAGAAAATATGTCGGCGCCATGAGAACATAAAATATTACAAAAAATAAATTGAAAAATGATTTTTATATTATGACATAACCCATCTGAAGAGGAGAGATGGTAAATTATTACTTTCTTTCTTTCTTCTATAACGTTCTCCCTTGTTAGCGTCCTCTCTCTCTCTCAGCTCTTCTTCAAAATGGAAAAAATGGTACTATGATGGTCAAAGGATTCAAATTGTAAATGCCTATAAATATCTTGGAATCTATATGTCAACTCGTGGTATTTTCACGCAGGCAGTAGAAGATCTGGCTGCAAAAGCAAGAAAAGGTGTCATCTCTATACTGAGAGTATTATGGTTTCTTGGTGACCGTAGCCCCAAGTTATTTTTCAGACTATTTGATTCGCAAATTCAGCCAATACTGTTATATGGATCTGAGGTGTGGGGTTTGTCGGTTGACCACGACATTCTGGAAAGAGTACATGTTTTTGCAATGAAAAGATTTTTAGGTGTGACATCACGAACTCCAAATACCTTAGTTTATGGCGAGTGTGGTAGGCATCCGATCTATATAAATATTTTTGTTAGAAATGTTGGCTACTGGTTAAAAGTAATTTCTATGCCCCAAAATAGACTTCCAAGGAAAGCATACTGTATGTTGTATAATTTACATCAACAGAACAAGGTTACTTGGGTTCATCATGTCATGATTGTGCTTTATCGTTATGGCTTCGGATATGTCTGGGAAAATCAGGGCGTTGGGGATGTTAAATTGTTTTTGAAGACCTTTAAGCAGCGATTAATTGAATGTTTTGAACAAGAGTGGCACTTTAAGTTAATGGACAGTAAACGTTTCTTCCCCTATAATACATTTAAAAACACATTAGTACAGAGTAACTTTCTGTCGACTCTTAACCACATTGGTCTAAGGGATGTTCTCATTAGATTCAGACTTGGAATTACTAGTTTGAAATGCCACAAATACCGCTTCTGTAAAGACCCTGGTGTCTGCCTTAAATGTCCACATTGTCCAGATAATGAAACTGAAATGCATTTTTTGTTTGTATGTCCCAGTTACAGTGCCTTGAGAAAACAGTACATTCCTGGTAAATTTACAAGGCATCCATCTTTGTTTCGATTTTCAGTAATTATGTCCGACAGTTGTTCTAGCTTAACATATAGCGTAGCTATGTTTATACTTAAGGCGTTAGAACTTCGTGACACACTTTGTACGTGTTCCCCTCACCCCACCCCCCTTTAGTCATGGGCCGAAAAGCCTAAACTAAATAAAACATTTGTCATTGTCATTGTCATTGTCATTGTCATTGTCAGCTCTTCTTCAAATATCTTATTCACACGATGTTTAATCTACCAACAGTTTATTTTCGCCCATTTCTACATGTATTGAAAAAAAAAAAAAAAGGGTATGTTAATCACGCTGTTTAAATGTACATTATTAGAGCGTAGTTTCTTTAGACTATGAATTCATTGCTATTTCTGTTTTGTTACTGTTGCTATACATGGGACTCTGTGTGTGTGCGTGCGTGCGTGCGTGCGTGCGTGCGTGTGTGTGTGTGTGTGTGTGTGTGTGTGTGTGTGTGTGTGTGTGTGTGTGTGTGTGTGTGTGTTCGCGCGTGCGCGTGTGTGTTTGGCTATAACTCTATTTAGGTACATATTGTTTATAGATATTACTAGAATTAGCAAAGGCATGTATGAAAATTGACTGTTTTACGTTAATTACCTCTACCGTTGAAAAATATATGCACCTATATCTTATTCTATCCTTGGAAAACGAAGTGCCACTGTCACTGCCATTCCTCCGGAAGTTACGACATCATGTGACAGGAAGTGACGTCATGTTGCAGGTGATGTCAAGAACAGCCGTCCGCCCTGCTCCCCTGAACCCCGTCCTTCTAACACTGACCAGCACGGTCGTTGTGCTGCTGGTGCTGGCCATGGTGGTGCCAACGCCGACGACGGCATTGTGTGAAGACAGGTGCTCCATGGCGCAGCCGCAGCTGTGGACCAGGCTACGGGCGCTGTGGTCAAGGTCGTTTAAACGGGTGGGCGAAAAACGTGAGTAGCCTATGTACAATGAAAATAATGATAATCGCATTGATATAGGCGATTTGTCCCAACTATTGGGCTCAAAGCGCCGCGAGCTAAACCCAATCCGCACGCTCACGTGAACCACACGCATTCTCGCACACACTGGACTTTAACACATTACAATCACTTTGTGCGAAGGGCCAGCTCAGCAGTTTAAGTTTCGGAAGTTTAGGATTGCATTTATTTTCTAATTTTGTCGGCTGAGCATTTCCAAAACTGAGGGGGAGGAAGCCTGAGTACCCCGCGGAGAGAATCCCCGACGATCGGCTCGAATGAACGGTACACACTAACTAACACATAGCTTGGGAACTTCCCTACTCGTGTGTACACATCAAATTTTGATGACTGTTTATGGGAATTTTACTCCATGTGTAAAACAGAGACCCCCACACCCCATGCGGTTCTTGCATGATGCGTGTAATGGCGGTGCCAGTGGAGACGGCAGGTTTCTGTGACTTTCAGTAGAAGAAGCGACCAGGCGAGTTTTGGAACCTTATTCAGATGCTAAATCTGTAGATTCACTTTGCGGCGTAACTTTTATGAGGTTTATATGAGCGTGGAAGAATCTAGATTTTTATTCTGCGATGTGAAAGCCTCAGGCTACTGGTTTCTGTGACTTTCAGTCAAAGAAGCGACCAGACGAGTTTGGAATCTGTTTCAGATGCTGAATCTGTAGATTCACTTGACTGCATAACTTTTCAGTATAAGGTTGAAATGAGTGTGGAAGAATCTAGATTTTTTTTTTCAAAGCCTCAGGCACCGGCGTTCCATCTCCGTTCCAAATGTCAGGCAACAAAATTGTTTATCTATGGAAGACAACTGATTAACAGAGTTCAGTTGGTATAGTTCGCCCGTTAGGGGGTGCAAATGTATACCAGTCAATTCCGTCGATATTTCACATAAAGTCGTAGAACGAAGTCAGCGGCCACGTGCCTTCATCTCGCCAGACCCCGGAGTACATTTTGCACCCCCTCCCGCGTTGCGGGTATACAGTCGGTCCCGTTAGTGGACGACTGGAGTTTATTTGCCCCTCCTGCGCATGATGGTATTGGGCGCGTAGGAAGATACTGAGAGGAAGGGGGGCCCACTAAGTCGGGTGAGCCATACGGCCGGGGTAAAGAAGGGTGGGGGCGGGGAGGGGTGTGTGTGTGTGTGTGTGTGTGTGTGTGTGTGTGTGTGTGTGTGTGTGTGTGTGTGTGTTGACTGCCAAGGATTGTGTCCTGCGACAGCAGAGCAGGGAGGCCCCACCACTGGTGGGTCCCCTCTCCTCTTATCAAAAGCAAGGGGGGGGGGGGAGGGCCCAAAGATATTCGGGTCCCCCCTTCCAAAAATCGAACGGGGGCATGGGCCCCCAGGGCCCCCGTGGTTCCTACGCCCCTGCGGTATACACTTGCACCCCGTAAAGGGCGAACTGTACCAAGTGAGCAGTAATAGACGCAATTACAGCTTCATTCGTTTCCTGGTATTCTCCACTTCTGCTCAATGGAAACGCACATTTGATAACCCACTACATCATCGTTTACGGGATGGATGAGTTTTGTCAACTGCTGGCATACACTTAACATTCCCGATCCGTGGTCAGACAGCACGAGTGTTCTCACTGGTTATTTCAGTCACTGCCAGGAACTGCCGATTACACGCTACCGGTATCTCATGCTGTTGTGATCATTGCGCCGTTGTCGTAGTTGTTCTTGAAATGCATACCGTTTTCTAAATTGTACAGCAGAGTTGCGGGTAGCCGGGATAGCCGAACGGTAAAGCGTTTGTACTCCCAATGCTCGGGTCGTGAGTTCGAATCCCGGCTGGGCCAAATATTTGTACTGGCCTGTTTCTCGTTGCCCCGTCTTTGATATCACCGTTACGTGGTGGGAAAGGACGTTAAACTCCCCCCCCCCAACTACCACCACCACCCCACCCCTAAATTCAGACATGTAATTACTGTGCTTACGCTGAAAAGTGCAGAGGTCATGTGCATAAAATTATAGATATGACCGTGGTGGTTCTCTGGCCCATCCTCACCGGGAGGGGGGGGGGGGTGTGTGTGTGTGTGGGGGGGGGGGGGGCAGTTATCAGATTCTGTAGCCCAGGAGCAGTGATCAGGTTGTTGTTGTTGTTGTTTTAAAACTAATGTCTCTGTGCGTCATTTCATTTTAACGTGCCCTTGAAACACATCTATTTATCTCAGGTTAAGTTAATTCATTCAGCCCCGTTACCAACCTCAACCTGTTGTTTTGCAGTGTGTCTGTATGTAGGTGTGTATTAGATGTTGGTATGTATGTAGGTGTGCTTGTATGTATGTCTGACTGACTGTATGTATGTATGTATGTATGTATGTATGTATGTATGTATGTATGTATGTATGTATGTATGTATGCTTTTCTTTGTATTATTTAGGGGAGCTGGGATAGCCGAATGGTAGAGCGTTGGACTCTCAATGCTCGGGTCGTGAGTTCGAATCCCGGCTTGGGCCAAATATTTGTGCTGGCCTTTTTCTCGTTGCCCCGTCTTTGATATCACCCATACGTGGTGGAAAAGGACGTTAAACTCTCAAACACCCACCCCCCACCCCTTTGTATTTATTTCACTGATTATCTATTATTCATGTGTTGTTTTACCCCTTTTGTAATTTAGATATTTGTGAAGCGCCTAGAGCCCCGGCTAAGGAGATTAGGCGCTATAAAAATCCTCATTCTTTTTCTTCTTCTTATTATTATCATTATTTATTTATTTATTTATTTATTTGCATGTACACAATAATTATACACTGTATCCAAATTCACGATTAAGAAAAAAAAATGAAATCTCAAAACAATGCAGCTTAACCGCCTCCGTTCCTGAGTGTGATTAAAAAAGAACATGACCACACAGACCTTTCACCATGCATCCAGTGCCAAGATTGTCGTGCATTTCGGGAAACAGTGCGATAGCGCCGCCGAGCTGTTTCAGTCAGGAAGGTTCACGAAAACAGTGGATTGTCAGCTCTTGAGAACTCTCCTACGCGGATTTATTTTTGGTCCCAGTGAAAGGGTCTGTTTGTTGGAACTTGTCCATCACAACTGCAGCCGGAAGAGCGGGGGTGGTGGGTGGTGAATGGTGGGTTGTTTTGGGGGGTTTAACGTCCTTTTCCACCACGTATGGGCGATTTCAAAGACTGACTGACTGACTGACTGAAACTTTATTTTTCAAGGATGAGATAATAGACGCACAGGTCTCTCTTACTAGCTGTCCTTACTACACTAATAAACATACAAAATGTATCATCATCATCATCACTATTATCAGTACACACACACACACACAAACACACACACACACACACACACACACACACACACACACACACACACACACACACACACACACACATGCTGACCAGCGCTTGAACGCTTGACAGCACATTTCACGAACATTACAGCGTAAATGCTTATGCAGACAATCAAAATGTTGCGTAAAAAGGCCAGCACAATATCTGGCTCCAGCCGGGATTCAAACTCACGACCCGAGCATTGAACTACCATTCGGCTACCGCGGCTCCACCGGAAGAACCGGCAGTCAAACGTTTGCAGTATAATAATAATAATAATAATGAGGATTTCTATAGCGCCCTAATATCCGGAGCCGGGGCTCTAGGCGCTTTACACATGTATACAAAAGGTGATAAATAAACACAATAAATAATAGATAAATAATCAACTAAAAAAATACGAATAAAAGCGTACATACATAGATACATACATTACATACATAATAGTCAGACATACAGTCAGACATACATACAAGCACTGACACCTACATACATACCAACATCCGATACACACCTACATCCATAGTACACAGCCCACCAAGTTTGAAAAATAAATGCATATCTAAATTCCGAAATTTAAATAGCTGAGCTGACCCTTCGCACCACGTGATTGTAATACGTTTATGTCCTGTGTGTGAGAGAATGCGTGTGATTCACGTGAGCGTGCGTGTTGGGTTTAGCTCGCGGCGCTTTGAGCCAAAATATTTGGGATAAAGCGCCTATATTAATGCGATTATTATTATTATTATTATTATTATTACTACACACTGCAAAAACAACGGGTTGGTGATGGTAACGGGCTGAATGATTTATCTGAGGCGGATGTGAATAGATGCGTTTTAAGGGTGTGTTTGAAGGACTGGGCAGATTGACTGTGCCAGTATGAAATGTGTTTAACACATGTTTGCTAAAGGGGGGGGGGGGAACAAATGAATGACGCTGCATTATTATTGGATGCATCGTGGTTTTTTTTACACTTACCAGTCGTGAAATGTCACCCATGCATTAACAATGATTCCAGACTATTGCCGCATCGTTCAAAACTATTGTTTTTGTATCGCCAGGACATACGATATAGCTATCACACTGTTCCGCATTCGTGAAGCGATATAAAAAGATGCTGAACCCTTGTGCATCAAGAACTTTTTTTTTCATGACAAGATGTTTCAACATTCCGCACGGCTGGGTGACGAGTCTCCGTATCAGCGCGGATGCGTTTGCGCCACTACCAATCCTTGAGCGCGAGAGTGCAGTAACATCTAGTCTTAGTAAACGGATCCTCCTCTACTTACTATTGAACGTTCCCCGTCGAAACCTCAAAACTGTTGGCGAGCGCGGGTTTAGCTTTGCTGCCCCCGTCACTCTGGAACGCACTACCTGCCGGCCTGCCGGCCTGAGAGACCAGTCGGACATAGATCGTTTCAAGTTTGACTTAAAACCGCATCTGTTCCGGCTGGCTTTCGGCTAATCCCACTTACCTCCTCTTGATTCGGCTCTGTGTGTGTGTGTGTGTGTGTGTGTGTGTGTGTGTGTGTGTGTGTGTGTGTGTTTGCATATTTGTTGGTATGAGTGTGGGAGTACGCGCATTGAGTCACGTTGTGAGAATTTTGCGCTATATAAGTACAATTCATTATCATTATTATTATTCTTAAACGCGATAATGAGGATGAGGGCGGTGGTATATGAAATTGCTAAGGAGGTCCGTGTGCTTTTGGACTCCGCGACATGACCGCATTCAACATTCCCTATTATAAATCTCCCGGCACTGACCAGGCACGGGAGCTACGGCACCTGCAGTGCCGGACATGTAATCATCCGCATCATGACTGAAACCTCCCCCAAAATCGCGCCGTGAGTGGGTGAGTCTCAGCTGTGTGGCAACAGTCTCACATCGGGCCCATAAGGGATCCGTCACACGTGGCCACTTTGCACGCATACCAGCCGTAAAATACATTCCCAGCTAATGAAAACGGCTCGCCAGGGGCACTGACGCGCCAAGCCGTCGGCTCGCCAGTGCATAAAACACGGTAATATTTCTTCCTCGCCATGCCAGTCAGTCACCCCTGACCGTGGTCTTTGTGTATTGTCCAGCAGGCCGTCGAAGCAGTCCGCTCACTGCACGCTCGTAGCGTGTGAACAGAAAAGCCGTGTGCAGAAGGTCTAAGGCACAATAAGTAGGTAGAACCCCGCTTGCCTCGGCTGGGATTCAAACCCTGGTCTTCCAGCCCACTGTCACGCCATAACCACCGCACCACGGGAATCTGGACACTGATCGTAGTCGTTGCTCGCCGAAGAATGAGCGACTGTACTCCACTCAGTCTTTTGCGGTTGTACACTTTGTGTAGCCGTGGGTATGAACGCCAAAGATTTTGCGACGCTGCAGATTCTGTGTGATTCTTCCCGAGGGTGCAATAATTATCAGTGCTCCGCCTGTCTGCTCTTTTCATTAGCTTTGATCATGTTTCATATCTCTTTTTAAAAAGTGACACACAGAACAACGGTCGTAGAATTCGATTGCTGGACCGCTCAACACTGTATCGCATTAAGAGTGGGTGGGTGGGTGTTTGGAGGTTTAACGTCCTTTTCCATCACATACGGGTGATATCAAAGACGGGGCAACGATGAAAAGGCCAGCACAAATATTTGGCTCCAGCCGGGATACGAACTCACGACCCGAGCATTAGAAGTCCAACGCTCTACCATTCAGCCACCCCGGCTCCCCATCGCATTAAGAGTTGTACTGATCATCAAGATACAGCAGAACTGTTCCAAAACATAAGTTGACTTAGCAAAGATGAGATTAGCCTATTGTAGCCTGATTAGCCTTTTCCTCGGCCAAAAAAAAAAAAAAAGCTCTGCGTTGTACACTCTGTGAGTGGATGCCCAAGTATGTTCCGAGAACACGCAAAATTTCTCCAGCGTATAAACCTTGACGTGTAAACGTCATAAATCTAAGAATTAGCCAGTTGTCTTGCGGGAAAACATCACTTGATTGGCCATGCAGTTCAAAGAAACGGTTGACAGCCCCACGGGGAAAAATCCTTTTAGATGAATAAATTGGCCGGCAGCTTTGAGAGAGAGAGAGAGAGAGAGAGAGAGAGAGAGAGAGAGAGAGATGATGATGATGATAATGAGGAGGAGGAGGAAACTTTATTTATCAACGGTAAAAGTTTTGACAGAAATTCGCTAGTTTGAAAACTTACTTCAGAAACTATCTACTGAGGAAAAAAAGGAGCAAAATATAAAAGAGAGAGAGAGAGAGAGAGAGAGAGAGAGAGACACACACACACACACACACACACACACACACACACACACCTGACATGGTTATTCAGAGAGAGAGAGAGAGAGAGAGAGAGAGAGAGCGCCGGCATGGTGGCGCCGATGGTGTTTTCAGCAACACACTTTTGATAAGTCAGCAAGAGAGGATAGCATTCGAGCACTAAATGTTTGGGGGGTTAAAAAGGGAGACGAATTAAAAGGAAAAAGAAATGCAAAAGGGTGAGAGTCAGAAAGTGCAGAAGTTGGAATAAATGTCATTTGTCTGTCTGAGTTCACGAGTTTCCGTTCTGGCACTTGTCTTTTGTAATCCTGTGTGTTTGTCTCAGTATCTGGTGTCGAAAAAAAAAAAAAAAATCAGATCTCAGGTGCGAAATACACTAAGCCAATTGTTTTTTCACCGTGAAAGATTAGCAGCTCACGTATCGGCGGCATATGCGGATGTGTGGTTGTGCGTGCATGTGTTTGTGTGTATGTGTTTTGTGTGTGGGTGTGCTCATGTGTGTTCGTGTGTGTTTGTGTGTGCGTGTGTGTGTTCGTGTGTGCATGGTGTGTGTGTGTGTGTGTGTGTGTGTGTGTGTGTGTGTGTGTGTGTGTTCTTCTGTGTGTGTGTGGAAGGGGGGGGTGGGGGAGTCGGGGTGGCCGAATGGTAGAGCGTTGGACTTCTAATGCTCGGGTCGTGAGTTCGTATCCCGGCTGCGGCCAAATATTTGTGCTGGCTTTTCATCGTTGCCCCGTCTTTGATACATATATCACCCGTATGTGGTGGAAAAGGACGTTAAACACCCATCCACCCTCGTGTGTGTGTGTGTGTGTGTGTGTGTGTGTGTGTGTGTGGAATCTGTAGATCTTAGACCATGTTTTTTTGATGGCACAATTCGCTATTCTGCATCGCCAAACATTTTAATTTTTTTATTTTTAGGTTTTCATTAGTTTTGCTTTAAAAAAATTTAGGTTTTCATTAGTTTTCCTTAAAAAAAAACTTAAAAAAAATCAAAATAAAGTTTCACCAATCACACAGACCGACACAATTCTTTCCACGGTTTTTGTAATCATAAATGAAAATGAATTTTTAAAAAAACTTTCATTTAGGCAAGGGACAGTTTCCTCACGCTGTCGTGTTCATCTACGCTCACGTTGAAATGAGCATTTTTTTCCCCCTAATGTTGTCAGGTACCATTTCCGTCGGGAGTACTCTTCCAGGAATTTTTTTTATGCAATTAATTTGAATCTGTCTGTGGATGGCTTCTGGCATAAACGACTACTCACGTTTGGCTTTGTCAGCTACTTCAATTTTTTATTTTTGGATGCTTTGTCAAGTACTTCATTTTTGTTTTATTTTATTCTGTTTATTTTATTTTATTTTGTGTGTGTGTGTGTGGGGGGGGGGGGGGTGGGAGGGGGGAGGGGGGAGGTCAAAAGAAAAAAAAATGCCTGTGCCTTTGGTAACTCGAGCGACCCAATTTCTTTCATTAGCTTCGGCCTTTTTGTGTCGTCGACCCGTCTGTTTTAGGTGACGAGCAATTCTGATCCCGACGTAAAAAATGGAGAAGCTGCACGATAATGTTGTTTAATTGCCTTGTCACGTGCCCGTGTGTAAAAAAAACAACGACCAAACACCAAAACAACAACAACATAAAAAAAACACCAAAAAACCCCAACTAGCAACACCTCCGAAAGTAACAACAAGAACAACAACAACAACCCCAAACGCAATAGCAAGAACAACAAGAAACCAACCAACCAAACGAACAAGGGCAGCAACAACAACCAAACTAAAACAAAACGAAACAAAAAAGCTAAATCCAAAACCCGCAAAAAAACAAACAACAAAAAAAACCCACAAAACAACAACGACACAACGGCAACAATTGCGCACGCGCGCACGCACGCACGGGCGCACGCGCACACACACACACACACCACACACACACACCACACACACACATGTTGGGCATTATTCGCCAGGAACACGTGGTTTTTGACCAGAAGCTGCAGCTGCACTACCAAGTGCAAGAATACATCCCCGAAGGTAAACATTGGCAGCATGAGATTCGCGCCTTTACACTGGACAGAGCATGTATTGGCTATTACTGTAGGTTAATCTAGAGTTTCGTGCGGGAACCAGGTCCGTGCCAAACAGCAGCTCAGTGTGGATATGTGGAAAGCTGTCGTTGATGCTTGCAGATTGTTTGATCCGTGCAGGTAGGGACAGGGCTCTTAGTGAGAGTCGCTGTATGTGACATGCGTAACAGAAAGGTTCTCTCAGTAGGGACGGTTTGAACTGTTGAGACAGTGAGTGAGTGTATATTTGTGCGGCTCTCTCTCTCTCTCTCTCTATCTCGCTGATGTATTGATGTGTATAAATGTGTGCGTGTGAATGTTGTGTGTGTGTGTGTGTGTGCGTGAGCAAAAAGCGCATTGAGTGCGTTCCTAAGCAGAACTCCGCGCTATACAAGTGTAATTTATTATTATTATTATTATTATTATTGTGAACGCGATATGTGCTGCAAAGCGTGCAAGTGCGGGCCAGTCCGTGTGTGTGTGTGTGTGTGTGTGTGTTGGGTGTGTGTGGTGTGTGTGTGTGTGTGTGTGTTTGGGTGGGTGTGTGTGTGTGTGTGTGTGTGTGTGTGTGGTGTTGTGTGTGTGTGTGTTATGATGCATTTTGTTTATGTTTGTTAATGTTGCAAGGACAGATAGCAACAAGAGAAACCTGTTTGTCTATTCATCTCATGCTTGGAAAATAAAGTTTCAGTCAGACAGTCAGTCTCTCTCTCTCTCTCTCTCTCTCTCTCTCAGCCGCGAATTAGTCTTTGTGGCTTGCGCGGCTTTAAGCCCTAAAAACTCACTCACTCACTCTCTCTCTCTCTCTCTTTGAGCTTGTGTAACACGACAGTTTTACTGCCACTACGGATTTACTCCGGAGTAAAAACTTCCTACGACATAAGTTCTCCCCAGCATGCAAGGTAGTACTTTCGTCGCACGAGGATTTTTACTCTGGAGTAAACTTCCCTAAGATGTCTTTACTCCGGAGCAAACAATCTCGTACGATGTTTTTACT
This sequence comes from Batillaria attramentaria, assembly GCA_018292915.2. Taxonomy (NCBI): domain Eukaryota; kingdom Metazoa; phylum Mollusca; class Gastropoda; family Batillariidae; genus Batillaria; species Batillaria attramentaria. The sequence goes on from JACVVK020000164.1 coordinate 831,760, forward strand.
CCGGAGTAAATCCCTCCTGGGAGTAAAACTGTCATTTAACACCGGCACAGCAGAACTGGTAGAAAGTTGGACCGTTAATTCCCCGGTCGTGAGTTCAATTCCCATCTGAGAGCCCCCAAATTTGTTCTGGCTTATTTTCTTCTTGTCCCGTCTTTGATATCACCCTTATTTTGGTCGTAAAAGGCTAGACGATTTTCTGGATGGCTGACACATAGTCCTGACGAACAGACCGAAGTATCCTTGCAACGACAGCTTTCAAATAATTAAGGTCTTTTCTAGCGCGTGTTCCGAACAAAAGTCTTTGTCCAAACCACACCTTCTTCCTAACCGCGGAAGCTCTTTGAACGTCGACCGTGTGTCACGTAATTCAAACGACTTTGACGTATCACTTTTGTTTCTGGGAATCGGCTGTTTAATTAGTTTGCACCCACCCACCGGGTTTCAGCCTCGCCAGCGTAACCAGCGTTGATTGATGTGTAATCGTGCGCATGTGATTTTCTTGTCGTGTGTTTTTGGTTACGGGACGAGTTGAGAGGGAGAGAAAGCTGTTCTGTTTAGCATGTCGTTTGGACATCTGTTCGCGTTTTGACTGCAGGTCAGGCGAACTGCAACGTGAGCGCGACTCGCAGTTCCATCGGCTCTTCAGGCACGAGTCAGGCAGGCATCCAACAACTTGACTTTGTAGAAACGTTTTCGTCGAGTGGACAAAGGCTTCCGTCGAGTGTGATGAATATGTGCACCACAACCGGTCACTTCTATCAAGCAAGAACCAGTATAGGGAACAGCTAGTCACGGGGCTGCTGTAGTCCAGTGTTCTTCTGCGTGGCAAACTTTCCCCTGTTTGCTGAGTCTCGTTTCCAGTTACCGCGGCCCGACAAATCTCGAGAATCGCGGATCCTTACCGACTGGTGCCGTACAACGCCGGAAGGGAGGGGTGGTCACGATTTAGCGTACAACGTCTTTCAGTCACAGTTACACTTATAAATGGATGTATTCTGTTCTGGTAGATGGTGTAAAACCCTGATGAATGTGTAGGCGTGAAAAAATCGTATTACGTAACATTAGCAGTACGGTTGACCCGCTGTCCACTGCTCTATGAGCATACGAATAGCCAAAACATCACTGGACTCCGTATACACGACATTGTGGGGCGTTTTGTTGTTGTTGTTGTTGTTTGGTTGTTGTTGTTGTTGTTTAGGGTTCTGTTGTTGTTAGTTTGTTCGGGGAGCCGGGGTGGCCGAAAGGTAGAGCGTTGGACTTCTAATGCTCGGGTCGTGAGTTCGATTCCCGGCTGGGGCCAAATATTTGTGCTGGCTTTTTCATCGTTGCCCCGTCTTTGATATCACCCGTATGTGGTGGAAAAGGACGATAAATCCCCAAACACCCAACCACCTACCCTTGTTTGTTTGTTTTTGTTGGTGTTGTTTTGTTTGCTCTTTTCTTGACCTGACCTATACTGCATTCATGGCAGATCAGTGCGACAAGCAGGGTTTCCCACATCCACCCCACACTCTTTAATTAATTCTGCTGTCGAACCGGAAACCTCCCCCTGAAAAACTGCCACAGGCTGTTCCACTGAATGGACACACTCCCTCGCCGACGCTGACACTAGAACCACATAGGCGTTTATTAGCCCGCAATGACGATTGTCGCTGACAGGCGAGTCTCAGTGCATTAGAGTTCACAGGCGCGTTTCAGGAAAGTCTCTTTGCTGTTTTTACCGCTAGTTCTCAATAGCCCGCTGCGCAGAAGGTCTGGCGACTGTCAGTTCTCATATGACGGCTCGACATGCTCTTTGCATTGAAAACGAAATTAGCTTGTAGCTTCGATGGTCCTGAGAAGTTTTGAAAGTAAATGGAACTGTCTGTTTTGCATTCTGGTGGGGGGGGGGGGAGAGAGAGAAAGAGAGAGAGAGGGGGGGGAGGGGGGAGAGAGAGACAGAGAGAGAGAGAGAGAGAGAGAGAGAGATGAAATTAAATCAAATGAAATGAATCTTTATTTTACAACGGTTGATATTTTGACGTAACAGTCAGTTTCAGAACATGCCGTTGCTACTACTAAATGTAATTAAATCAAAAGAATAGTACTAGAGAGAGAGAGAGAGAGAGATAATGATGATGATGATGATGATGAAACGTTTTTGTTATTCAGGATAGAGCATTTAGGCATTGCTGCCTGTCTTACAAGCTGTCCTGCTATTCTGCAGAGAGAGAGAGAGAGAGAGAGAGATTTTATGGTATCAAGAGTGCTACGTTTGTCTTGGAAAACTGGGAAAAGTGCCTGTCCGGTTCACGGCGCTTACGTCTTTTCTCCAGAACTTGGCACAGTATTTGTGCGGTGTTATGAAACGCGTCAGAATTGAGGAGCATTTTTCGCCGTTGGATTTTTTTTATTTTTTTTTTGGTATGACTTTTAAAGCATTTCTAGGCTGTGATGCGTGACGTTATCTTTAATAGGAATGTATATATAACATTTTCTTCGACATCCGTCCCATACTGTGTTGTCAAAATGCCGAAGTAAAATTTCGAGACTTTTCACCGGCCCCCGTAATGTAGTGGTTAGCACTTCGGACCATGGACCGGGAGACCCGGGTTCGAATCCCAGCCGAGGCAAGCCGGATTTTTCCCACCACACAGCCGTCCACTAACGGGGGCGACTGTATCCCCGCAAAGCGGGAGGGGGTGCAAAATGTACTCCGGGGTCTGACGAGGTGATGTCACGTGGCCCGGCTGACTTCGTTCTACGACTTGACTTTATGCGAAATGTCGACGGCATTGACTGGTATACATTTGCACCCCCTAACGGGCGAACTATACCAAATGAGCATTAGTGACTGTAATCCAGCGAGCGCGGTGTGGCTGTCGTGCAACCGAAAACTGCACGCGTTACGAGCGTTACGCGTAACACGGCTATTTACAATGTACTACACTGAGCATTAGTGACTGTAATCCAGCGAGCGCGGTGTGGCTGTCGTGCAACCGAAAACTGCGCGCGTTACGAGCGTTACGTGTAACACGGCTATTTACAATGTAGGCCTACTACAAAACTTTGCGATACTTTCCGGACCAGTGGCCCGGTCGAGGCCGAACATTACTCCAAAGGGGTATCGTATGGGCGCTCACATCTCATTAACAGCTTTCTTTTTCGAACGTTTATGTATGGAAGGTGAGAACTCCACATTTTCGTGAAGCCCACACGCTGGTCAGCGTGAAATGGAAACAATACACTACATGTGATGACGACATCGCCCACGACGTACGGGGCATTGTGAAAAACAATTACTAGGGAGGTGGGGTGGTGGTGGTGGGGAGAGGTGGGGTGGGGGGGCGGAAGGGATGAGAGAGAGAGAGAGAGATAGAGAGATGGACTCCATCACCTCTACCAAGGACAGGTGCTGCTGCAGACGTAAAACGAAGCGACCGTGTATTTACGTCATGTTTTTCAGAGTTTTCATTTTCAAGATGTCAATCATTTCTGAAATCTGCATTATTTATAAGACTGTCCCAGATTCTCATAAATGTTTTGTCTTTGTTTTTAGGAGTTCAAAAGTGCTTTTGTGAGCATGTTGTTACTTTTTTTTCTCCATTATTTGGCGCAGCACCTTTCGTGCAAGACGACAAACAAACATGTTTTCTTTTCCCGCTATTCTTTGTGTCTTTCTGTTGGGGTTTTTTTTGTTTTGCTTTTGGAATTTCTCTCTCTCTCTCTCTCTCTCTCTCTCTCTCTCTCTCTCTCTCTCTCTCCTTCTTCTTCTTCTTCTTCTTCTTCTTGTCGTTCGCCATTTACACCGTCACGCCGGATAGTGAGATAAATGATGTCGGTTTTTTTATTTTTTATTTTTTTTTTTTTTATCTTGTCTCTGTTTCCATAGAGCTTGGATTGTAGTGGGGTTTCTGCTTGTCATACTTCATGTCTCAGCTGTTGAAGTAGCTTGCACTGTTGCAGAACATGCTCTGTGGTTTGGTCGTCTCTCTCTCTCTCTGAGACAGGTCTGCACATCTAATCTTCTGTCCTTGGAAAATAAAGTTTCATTGTCATCGTCACTGTCTCTCATTGTCAGTTTTGGCTGGAGCACTACACACCATGCATTTATGTCTGCGTGTCTGACTGAGGAGGGGTACATCTTCGTTTGTGTCACGCGTTTAGCACGAGATGGGCCTCAGACGTCAGTGTGTTGCATTTAAAGCTAATAATAATAATAAAAATAATGAAGGGTATTTGTGGCGCCCCATCTCACAAGAGCTCAGGACCCGCATGTAAAAGTCACAGTTAGGGAGTTTAGCCCCTGGTTAGAGTCTAACCTCGAACTCGGGGGTTAAATTTTCTGTTGTTTTTTGTTTGAAATCAGGAAGCGGGTCCATTCCAGCAAGGTGCTTATGCCGTTATAGAAGGATTTTTGCCTTTCTTTCTTCGCTTCCCTTTTTATTTACTTTTGTTGTGGAGGTCTCTTTTGTCCTAGTCTGGGTTAGACCCGTAGCCGTGGGTTAAATTAACCTCGAGTTCTACATACGGGCCCAGGGCGCGTACATAAGCTACAGAATCATAACATACAAAAAACATAAACGTATAACACACACACACACACACACACACACACACACACACACACACACACACACACACACACACAGATTTTTTTGCAGGTGGCATGCAGAGATGGAGAGTGGGGAGGGGAGGGGCATGGGGGGGGGGGGGGTTGTTCTACTGCATGGAGAAAAATGTATTTTAAGGTGGGACTTAAAGACTGCTAGCGACTGAGCATGACGGATGTGAGAGGGGAGGCCGTTCCAGATTACAGGACCAGTACATGAAAAAGCACGCTGGCCTTGAAACTTTTTTTCCGACGGATAGGAATACGGAGAAGACGGGTGTCGGAGGAAGAACGGAAGTTGCGGGATGGTGTGTGTAGAGCTGAATAAGAACGGACAGATAAGAGGGAGCACACGACAACGTGTGGAAAACTTGTTACTTTTTATTTGCTTAAAGATCTAAGCTCCCAACTAAAAGCTTTCCGAAGTGTGAAAAAATTGTACAGAGTCGACCATGCAAGCACAGTCCACTCTGTCACAGTTGCAGAGTTTTCAGCGTCCCTGAATCCCCAAATAAAAGCCAAGGGCAGCCTGATTTCACAGCTCAGTTTGCGTTTTGACAATGAGCGAGAAAGATCGTGCTGTACTCAACGTCCACTAGACACTGTAGCGATGTGTCTCGCTCACTGACCAAAAGCCAAATAATGTCACGGCAAACTCGTGCTTTGGTTTTATAAGGGTCCCCGAAGCGCTGAAAACTCTGCAACTGTGACAGAGTTGACTGTGTTTGCACGGTCGACTCTGTAAAATGTTTTCACACTTCGGAAAGCTTTTTGTTGGGAGTTTAGATCTTTAATCCTCGCATCAGAATCAGTCATTTGGGTCTCAATATATAACACCTAAAACCGTCGTATCGACGTATATGTTGCTCTAGAAGTGTACCGTGCACTGAACAGACGACGCTTTTGGGTTGCGGACTGAGGACCCAGCTACGCGGAGCTGATTGGCTGCTGTTTGTATTAGATTTTTCGAGTCCCAGTCTGTTCAAGAATGGACTGTAGCCTCAAAGAAAATCGTACGTCTCTGATATTAGAAACCTGAAAGTCACGGAAACGGTCGCGGTGTCCAAATGAAACATCCTTCTAGATGGCAAACAGCCTTAGAGCGGCTTCGAAAAAGGCAGGGTGGGTGGGTGTTTGGGAATTTATCGTCCTTTTCCACCACATACGGGTGACATCAAAGAAGGGGCAACGATGAAAAAGCCAGCACAAATATTTGGCTCCAGCCGGGAATCGAACTCACGACCCGAGCATTAGAAGTCCAACACTCTACCGTTCGGCCACCCCGGCTCCCCGCTTCGAAGGAGGCAGGTTTTTATCTGAACTGCGTTACGAAAATAGAGACTTTAAGTTCTGCTTCAAACTACAACAGTGTGAAAAAAGGTGGGGTGGGGAAGAGGACAGAGGAAAAAAGAGAAACACCTCTTGACATCTCCACTCCGAAAAAGAGCGAGCGACCTAGTAGGGGAAAACCTTGCGAGTGGCACTAGCGTGACATCCCAAGCAAGATCTAATTAAGTCTGAAATTCGGCTCAGCGGCGTATCCAGAGCAGATTGCAGGGGGAGGGGGGAGAGAGAGGAGGGGGGGGGGGAGGGTCTGGAGGGTCTAGGTCCCCTTTCTGTATTCTTCTAAATCTGCTAGCAGAGGAAAACTTTGCAATTTTGTTTCTTGCGTAAACACTTCAGCTCGAGCTTGCAGAACCAAAGTAAACCGCAATTTGGAGATGTTGCTGCAATGACCACTGCATTGACGGATAACCACTGCACGGAGATGTGCACAGTAGCGTGGACGGACCCCGACAGGAAGTGGGGGCAGTTTTTCGGCACGGTTTTGTCTCTGTTTCTGGACACTGTGTGAACTCTGCAACTGTGACAGAGTTGACTGTGCTTGCACGGTCGACTCTGTAAGAATTTTTCACACTTCTCACGTGCGTAAGTCTAAGGCTGGTGTCACACGGGGAGTGTTTTAAGTCCGAACAAACAGCAAACACGGTGCTTTTCCGTGTTTCTCGTGGGACATGCGACTACAATCGTCCTTTGTCGTTTTCTTTTTTTTTCAAAAGCGTGTTTTGAGTTGTTCTCCATGTTTGTTACAACAACAGTGTCTCCCACGTGTCATGAGCTTAAGCAAAAGCCGGCTGTTCTTCTGAGAAACCAAAAAAGAGAAAAAAGAAATTAAAAGCACGTGCATTGTCGCATCCCCATCCCTTCCCTCATACCCAGAAAACCGTATATCAGCCTCGGCGGCAGTTCATTCGGTCACGTGGTCTATCTGGTGCCGTCCAAGTTGCAGGAATCCTTGGAAGCCCTCAGCACTTGACATGATTCCGATCCGCTAGTCCTCTTTCCACGGGGTGTAGTCAAAATGGCCGGGGGTGTTTCTGGTGCTGCTCCACTTTCCAAAGTTTTGGCCATGATTGCCGCCTCTGCAAAGACTCCTATATATTATACATCGACATTATCATTTCTCCTCTTTCCGACCATTTTACTTATACATTTGGCGGTCAGTGGCCTAGTGGTTAAGAGACGTGTCACCAATGCGATAGGTCAGGGGTTCGAGTCCCACTCGGGGAAAAGAATTTTTCCCTCTCGTATGTGGCACCGTTCGTTCGGGCCGATCGTCGGGGGCTCTCTTCGGGTACTCCGGCTTCCTCCCTTTCTGCTTTGGAAATGTTCAGCGCACAGAATTTGTAAAATAAATGCAATTCTAAATTCGGAAATGTAAATAGTTGAGCTGACTCTTCGCACCACGTGATTGTAATGCTTTTAAAGCCAGTGTGTGAGAGAATGCGTGTGATTCACGTGAGCGTGCGTGTTGGGTTCAGTTCGCGGCGTACAGACGTTGCACTATCTCTGGAGTGGAGTAACACCGGAAACACTCGCACCCGTTTTGATTACGCCCTGTGATTTCAGGCACCGCTAGCTGGACGTGTACATTAACAGATAACACACATCCCGCAGTTCTAAGCAGACGTAAAAAAAAAAAAAAAAAGAAGTGACGAACCACACCGGAGCCGTTCAGAATCGTTAGAAGTTGTGTGAATTGCTTTCTCTGTAATTGTATTATAATTCAGTTGTCTGTCAGTTCGAGTTTGGAGATAACTGTGTTTCGTTTGCTTTGGTGACATTTGTTATAATCCTGTGTAAAACGGCCCAGGGTGCGTGCGTGCGTGCATGCGTGCGTGCATGTGTGTGTGTGTGCGTGCGTGCGTGCGTGTGTGTGTGTGTGTGTGTGTGTGTGCGTGCGTGCGTGCGTGCGTGTGCGTGTGTGTGTGTGTGTTTAAAGGGCTGGACGTGGGCTGTTTGTAGTTGCACAAGTTATTTTCAGATGTAGCACAGGACTTTTTGTGTCTGAGAATTCTATGTTCTGGCTACACACGTACGCTTTTACCACTGTTAGTACAGGAATCTGTCCATAGTGGGGGAGGCATAGGTGGGGTTGCGCGCGGGAGTGTTTGGAGGCTTAACGTCCTCATCCACATCATAAGACGTGTCACACCAAGGGAACTACCCCCCAAAGTCGCACCCGTGAAGTGGGTGAAACTCGGCTGTGTGGCAACAGCCTCCCCAATGGGTCCGTAGCACACCCGCTCTAGGCAGGAGCCGACCTAGGTAGGAAAAATCCCGCTTGCCTCGGCTGGGACTCGAACCCGGGTCTCCCGGCCCATGGTCCGAAGTGCTAACCACTACACTACGGGGGCCGGTTAAAATAGAAGACTTAAAACCACACTCAAGTGTTTCAGCCCGGAAGTGGGTAGGACGTCAGGAGCGAGTTCGTCCGGATTCTAAACGTCGTCTCCATTTCGATGTGAAAACCCTTGGTAATCAGTTACTCAGACAACATCCTCGTTGTTAACCAGTCTCCAACGCAGACCCTAACCTTTCCAGTTCAAATGCGCTTCCTTGACCCCTTCCTACACTGACGCTAATATCATATGAGGTCGTGAGTTCGTATCCCGGCTGGGGCCAAACATTTGTGCTGGCTTTTTCATCGTTTCCCAGTCTTTGATATCACCCGTATATGGTGGAAAAGGACGTTAAACCCCCAAACCCCCTGTCTTGGCAATTCTTTTTACCGCATAAACCGCACGAAAAACACACAGAACGGTTACCAACGAAAACATAACCGTTTCTAAGGGATTGAGGGGGTGGTCTAATAGGTAGCGCATTTGATTTAGCCGATGCTCTACTGAACGGGCCGTCACCAATGTCATGGCGATGCAGCGTGGGTTCGACTCCGAGCCCAGGTCGAGCTTGGGATAATTATGTGATACCGGTATTTCTTGCTACCGCGCTGCTGATCGGGGGTTTCTCTCCGGGTTATCCGGCTTTCCTCCCTCAGCAAAATTGTTAAAAAATAAAAATAAAAAGTATTGAGTGGCGCGGCGCTGCACCGCGGCGACGCGCTTTCCCGGGGAGGGGGGGGGGGGCCCAGTAAAAAAACAACAACAAAAAAACAAATTCACTCCAAGAAAGCCTGGTAACGGCTAGCAACGGTGGAACAGAATGAAGATTTCGCACTCTACTGACTGATACAGCCGTATAGTCGCGGCGCGGCGGTGGGGCCTGAAAACGAATACAAGTTTTACGTTTATCTGTACCTCACCACTGTCACTGGTTGGTTGGTTGGTTGGTTATATGGAGGTTTAACGTCCTTTTCCGCCAATTCAGGGTGATGTCAAAGACTGGGCATCGAGGAAAACGCCAGCACAAATATTTGGTGGCTTGCAGCCGGGATTCGAACTCACGACCTGAGGCTGCGCATTGAAAGTCCAACACTCTACCACTCGGCTAAACCTGTTCCCCCCACATTTGTAACTGAATGTTTGAACAGCACACATTCCATCTCCACAAAGAGAAAAAAAGCAAAACAAAAAACAAAAACAAAAAAACAAAAACAAAAAAACAAAAACAAAAAACCCAAACAAACCAAAACATAACCCAAAAAACCCAAACAAACAAACAAACAAACAACAACAACAACAACAAAACACTTGAGTGCACTGTGATACACAACATTTGACGGGCATGAGAGCGTTGTGACCTGTGTTTGTGGCGGAGGACATTGTCGAGTTTCATGTGAGAGGGTAAGTTTCCGATTCCAGAGCGACCGACAGACAGTTTTATGTCTGTGAGTTTTAAACGCGTTTAGCTGGTTTCTTTTAGTGTTGAGACTCTGTCACGTTCCTTGCTGGTATCCGCCTTAAAAACTAAAACACACAGAGGCCGTAAACGTATCATGGAAGAACTGTAATTAACTCTAGTTCAGAGAGCTTGCCATTAAACCGTTCTCCAGCCGATTGGAAAGTTAAGCGACTGCAACTTTTCTCCTGACGTTTATTGTTTTGCCTGAAATCCGAGAATCGTCGTAACTTTTCTAATGAGCGGATGCACTATTGATTTTGAACTGTTGAAGTAGATACCGTTATGAATATTTAATGCTGAATATGGTTTGCTTTTCAGGGAGTTTTGTAAATTTATACATGTAGCGGAAATGAAGAATTCTTTTTCCAAGTATATGACTCCGAGTACAGCAACGTAAAGAAGAGCAGGGTAGAGCCGATGGCGTAGAAAGAAGAAATAAGAAAAAAATATTGCCGCACGCACCAGAGTGAATCAATCAATCAATCAATCAATCAATCAATCTTTATTATCCCAGAGCGAAATTTGGGTGTGGTGGACAAAGAAAGACAATAATACACATCAAATTAAAAAAAATACACATAAGATAATACATAATCAACACTACAAATAAATTAGAGATTTCTATGAATTAAAAACGGTCTTGGTATTAATCTAAATAATTAATATAAAATAACTAAGATTATCACACAAAAAATCACAGACTTCATCCTCCACACACGCTTCATTTTATCACAGTTTGCACCCCCCCCTCCCCCCCCCCCTTACACACCTCTTTCTACCTCAGGGAATTTAAGATGTTTATGTTTAAGAGTGAATAGCAAGGTGGGAGGTTTGCACAAAAAGCACTGCTTAGCAGCAGTAGGCTTTCATTGCCTCGTCCTCTAGCCCTGAGGCGCCTTGAGCGTCTCAGAATAGACGGATATGTGCACCAGGGAATACCATACCGTACCATATAATTATTTTTCGGAGAGCCGGTGTGGCCGAATGGTAGAGCGTTGGACTTCTAATGCTGGGGTCGTGAGTTCGAATCCCGGCTGGGGCCAACTATTTGTGCTGACCTTTTTCTCGTTGCCCCGTTCTTTGATGTCACCCTTACGTGGTGGAAAAGGACGTTAAACACCCAAACATCCCTCCCTTCCCCTATATTTTTCTCTCCCCACGCAAAAGGTCTCCCGTTGATTTCTCGCAGGTCTTGTGTGCGTGTCCAAGATTAAGTCCCCTAAAAAACGCCAAGCTAAGCCCGAAATACTCCACTTTTCTCAGCCAAGGCCCCCAGTGATAACGACAGGGGTTCAGAGGTCCATGATGTCCAACACATTCCAGCTTGTTTCATTCAGAGCCGGTTGATGGCTGGATTTAGCAAGGAGCAGTTATAGCCCTCACCTACTAAGCCGTTCTCTAGCGCAACCTAAGAATTTTCATCCTGTTAAAGTTTAGTCATGTAAATGTTTTGCAGGCGATGATCTCTCGGCCTTAAGCGGGTCTTTTTAGGGTGTAACCAAACACACCCATGGCGCATTCATCTTTGAAATACATAAATATACCGTCACGTTCAGTTGAAAGTGTGAACAATCGACATCTGTAAATATTGCTCTTGCTCGAAAATAGAGTGAGGTCGACTCTATATATGTTAGGCCAAATAAACACGACACAGGTGTATGTGATCTGGCTTAAAAATAGGAAAGGGAGGTTTTAAAATTCGTTCACTGTTTTGTGTGTCAGAAGTAGTGTGCGTGCGTGTGTGCGTGTGTGTGTGTGTGTGTGTGTGGTAATCTTGCATCCTTAATAGAGAAACAAGCCGTAGAAGTGTGTCGTTTCCCCTAGAAGTAAATGTTTGATAACTGAATACCTCGTTAAACCCACCCTTTTCATTTATTTTTCGTTTCTTCTTGTTGTTGTTGTTTTGTTTGTTTTTGTCAACAACAACAAAAACCAAAAAAAGTTTAGGTCGATGGGTTACATTTCTGATGTGTTGTTGTTGTTTTTGTTGTTGTTGTTATTTGTTTGTTTTTGTCGACAACAACAAAAACAATAAAAACTTACGGTCGATTGGATACATTTCTAATGCGTTGTTGGTGAGCCGGGGTGGCCGAATGGTAGAGCGTTGGACTTCTAATGCTCGGGCCGTGAGTTCGTATCCCGGCTGGGGCCAAATATTTGTGCTGGCTGTTTGATCGTTGCCCCGTCTTTGATCTCACCCGTATGTGGTGGAAAAGGACGTTAAAGCCCCAAACACCCACCCACCCTCTAAATGCGTTGTTGTTGTTTTTGTTGTTGTTTCTCGTTTGTTTATTTGTTTTTGTCAACAACAACAACAACAAAATAATTAAAAGTTACGGTCGATCGGTTACATTTCTAATGCGACATGATTCTGGAAACACACCCATCATTTTCTTCTCGTTGTTACTCTGTTTGGCGTCATGTTCAAACGCCTTTGCAGTCGATAAAAGACAACAATTCATCTTCTTCAAAAGTTCAGAAACTGTGGCTCAAACAGCAGCCACCCTCGTCATGGGAGGAATCAACATTGAAAGCAAACGCCACGTACAGCAAGTCTGAGAGCATAATACGACCTGATATCACAACACTCTAGATTGCAGGCTCCATTCTGTCAATCGACCACTAAGCTGCTGTGGCCCCACACGTATCTAATTTCTCGAACACGAAGAGGGCGTTATTCAGCAGTATCCCACTGCTCCGTCAATGACAACATCTCTGTATCCTTCTGTTACTGAATGAAACACTACTCTCCTTTGATGTCTGATCCTGGGCAGAATGACCTATTCCGTTCCATGTTTTTCTGGGCCAATTGAAAATCGATTCCTAGACAGCGGATACGGCAGAACATGTGATGCTTTTAAACACGCACACAACTATAATATCCATGAAAGGTCAATGGAGCGTAACAATCGTTTCAATCGTCGTTAAGATTAAAAATGCAATCGTCTGAGTTTCTTGCGGTTTCCTCGGCCGTTAAGCCGACATATTGCAGTTGGGGGGTGGCGGGGGGGGGGGGGGGCAGGGGGGGGGGAGGGGAAGACGTATGTGTGTGTGTGGGGGGGGGCGGGGGGGGGGGGGCAAGTAACCAACCAACACACACACAAGAAACCCATCTTTTATGTCTTTCTTGCCTTAGAATTCTTAAATAATTTCGACCAGCCAAGAGCATGTCTGTGGTCATCTGAGAAAAAAAAAAGGCCGGAAGAGCTTATCGGGTCCAAGCGCCCTGTATCAGTAAGGCACTTACGCTCTTTTTCTAGGTGACTGCAGGGTAAGTTTGCTGGATAAAGCACATGCCTCATATTTGAATCCTCTTAAATATTTACATATTTTGCTCTCTGTTTTCAGGAGTTTCCTTCGAAGAATTCATGTTATCATTGGTCCAGGCATCCGACACGTCACTTCCGCAGTTACGAACGGCGCTATTGAATCTGATTGGCTGGTATCAAGACTGCGTGATGGCGTGCGAACATCAGTTTAGCAAGAGGGACTCCAGCAGTTTAGCAGAAAGTTCGGACGATTGGGAAAACTTATGTGAGTTTCAGTTGTCCAGTCACGTAGTAACTTGTTTGGTTTGCTTTGTAGTGTATTTTGCAAACACCTTGTCGTTGTGTGGATTGCGGAGGTCATGAAGTGAATGTGGAGAAGAAAAGAAAGAACGATTATAAGCAGGTTTGGGTCTGCTGTCACGTTTCGCAACATTTTTCCAATCTAGCAGATTCTGTCTCTTTTTGACCCCCCCCCCCCCCCCCCCCCATCACGTCTCTCTCTCTGTCTCTACTTCTGCGGTCACTCACGACCGTTTTCCTCGTATAGCTCCCATGCATATAAAGCTCTGGGTTTTGTTTTTTTTTGTCTTGTCGTGTCGTGTCGTGTCGTGTCGTGTCGTGTCGCGTCGTGTCGTTTCTTGTCTTGGTTTGTTTTATTTGTTTATTTGTATTAATTTTTGTCTTGTCTTGTTTTGCTTGTATTTTTTTTTTTTTTGGTCTTGTTTTAGGGAACGGTAATGACTGCGAAGTGGTTACAAGTTAAGCAAATAAAAGCGACACAAAAGGGACAGAAACCACTTAACTTTGACAAGGACGGCACAGGTCGACGTTTCGGCTTACGCCTTCTTCAGGACATAAACAATGGGACATAACTTCAACAAACAACAAACACGCTTTGCTGAACATATCGCCGACACCAGACACAACAGAATAAAACCCGTTGCCGTGCATTTCAATTCTGCAGGCCACTCCATCTTAAATATGACAGTAACTGGCCTGTGGCTTATGCACGGTGACGCCACAGACAGACGCGACATGGAGTCGCACATTATTCAGCGCCTGGGAAGTCAGGCCCCGGGTGGTTTGAACGAAAAGCCGTAACATAACCCTCTGAACTTTTTTCACACACAATCCATGGTCCTGTGTCACCAAAGGATGGGTGTTGTGATTGCTAATTTTCACTATTCTTTTTTGTTCTTTTCTGCCCAACATTTTTTTTTTTTTTTCACACACAGTCCATGGTCTTCTGTCACCTAAGGATGGGTGTTGTGATAATTTTGCTATTTTTTCTGGTCCTTTTCTCGCCCCCCCCCCCCCCTTTTTTTTTTTTTTTTTTTTCCCCGCGCCGTGTATGTCAGTACGTCCGCAGAGTTACCTTTTGCTTGTTTGTTGAAGTTATGTCCCATTTGTTTATGTCCTGAAGAAGGCGTAAGCCGAAACGTCGACCTGTGCCGTCCTTTGTCAAAGTTAAGTGGTTTCTGTCCCTTTTGTGTCGCTTTTATTTGCTTGTTTTAGGGTTTTTTCTTTGTTTGGTTGTTCTTATTAATTTATTCATTTAGTCAGTTAGGGTTTTTTAAATCAGTTTGAGTGGGAGAGATGAGCTTTTAAATCTTTTCTGAATGACTGGATATTTAGAGATGCGCGAACAGTGTCTGTCGAAGAGTTCCAACAAACAACAAAGAAACCAATAAACTCATCATTTGTGCCTTTATATCCTTCAGGTGAATTAAAGCAATGTTTTGCATGCACGTGCAGGTCAAAGCCTGAGGTCCAGCCAACGCGTCGACAACTTGCTCTCGACCCTCTGCCTGGCTTATGGACCCTGACGGATTACCCAAACAACCGCTGGTGTCACGTGATCATCCTGAGCTGACGTCACTTCCTCCCCGTGACCAATCAACTTGCCACAACTTTCGGCTTGTTCCTTCAGCGGGCAGAAACTCGAGTCTTGTGTTGACTCCAAATCTTCTTTGGCCAGTTTTGCGGTGGTTGGGTCAGAAAGAGAGACATGTTGGTGCTCCTAGGTCGAGTAGAAAAATAATCCACAGACTTTGAAGAAGACGCAGTACTTATGATAACAAATAGAATATTTGCAGTGAAATTCGGAGGGAAAAAAATGAAAATTGTTTGTTTGAAGAATCTCTAGAGGTAATCATATTACGGAGGTACATGCTATAATTTTAATGTTTTAAAGAGAAGTGTCCATCATCGCCCAAATCTGTTTAAAGGCTTTGTTAGATAGAGCCTTATGCGTTGATTCTTTGCAACCACCAGATGACGATATGTGCTTTTGGTATGAATATCAAAGCAGCGTGTCAGAACTTACGAACCTGGCAAAAAGTATTTAGCAGCTGTTCATTTTATGCCTTTACTGCTTAAACTGGCCCCTACTTTCTAACCCTCCAGCCCTCTCTGTCTCTGCGTAAATTGTGTTACAACTCCTCTCTCTCTCTCTCTCTCTCTCTCTCTCTCCGGCTCTCTCTCTCTCTCTCCGGCTCTCTCTCTCTCTCTCTCTCCAAATATTTGATCTCAATGTTTTAATTTTCTTTGCTAGATGTGTTTTAGTAGTGTGTAGCAACGGCAAGTTTGTAAATTGACGATCTTCTCTGTCAAAACTTTAAACCGTTGGAAAATAAAATTTCATCATCATCATCATCATCTCTCTCCGGCTCTCTCTCTCTCCGTCTCTCTCTCTCTCTCCGTCTCTCTCTCTCTCTCCGTCTCTCTCTCTCTCTCTCC
>JACVVK020000164.1:852500-895000 GCA_018292915.2 Batillaria attramentaria
ACTTTCAAACTCCATTCAGTCATCTAAATCCTAACCCCTCCCACCCACTAACCTCTAACTACCCCAGGACCGCTAACCTTCTCCTCTGCCTATGCTATTCTACACAAAATCAACAACAAAAACTCAAATTAATGATACTGGCCTTTTTGTCGGCGTGAAAGGTGATCTGGTCATCATCTTGGACTGGTCCGTCACCTTGGGCTGGTCCGTCCTCTCTAAAGGGCCTGCAACTAACTAAAGAAGAGTGCTGAATTCAAGTTGAACTAATAAACTAACATGCAAGCAAAAACAACCTAATCATTCTCACACACAGTCAAAACTTTCACACTCCATTCAGTCATCTAAATCCTAACCCCTCCCTCCACCCACCTAACCCTCTGCCTACCCCAAGACCCGCTAACCTTCTCCAACCTACGCTATTCTACACGGAGGAAAATGATCAATATGATACTGGCCTTTGGTCGATGTGAAGGACGATCTGGTCCATCTCCTGGGGCTGGTCCATCTCCTTGCCAGGGACCCAGAGGGCTCGGGTTAACCTGCGGCTAACCCAACCCTGATCTGCAACTTTGACTTAGAGTGACTGATTAGTTCCAATCGAATGTATTAACAGGAAAAACATGCAAAAACATCCTAAGCATACTCACACACGTTCAACCGCTCTTTCACTCTCCATTCAAGCAACTAAATTCTATCACCCCCGCCCTCCCACCTACCCCCCCTCCCCTCCCCCAACCCTCCCCCCTCCCCCCCCACCACCAACCTACTCTACAAACTAGAAAAAAATGCATCCATGAAGAAAACGACCACTGACCTTGCTCAACCGTTTCCCTGCAATACAGGGAGTTTGCCGATGGTCCAATCAGACGTCAACCCGAGCTCAGCAAAGGCAGAAGGCCATGCCAGCTCTGACCTCCCAACGTCTCGGTGATTCTCTTGCGGAAACTCGGAGTGCTGGTTCCTCAATCCTCACCTACAACGACGCCCCTTGCTGAA
Source organism: Batillaria attramentaria (assembly GCA_018292915.2). Classification (NCBI taxonomy): domain Eukaryota; kingdom Metazoa; phylum Mollusca; class Gastropoda; family Batillariidae; genus Batillaria; species Batillaria attramentaria. The sequence continues at coordinate 853,497 of JACVVK020000164.1, forward strand.
GACTGCCATCTGCAAGACAGGCGTCAAAACCGTTATGGTTTTGCCCTGTAGATTTTTAAGTCAGTGAGTTCCAAATCACTAATAACAGGTACCAGAAACGGCAACAAATGGATTTATAAAACTGCTCCAGATTTCAACGTCTGAAGTGCTACTGTACGTCTCGGCTTCACTGAGAACAGTCCACAGTTTGATTTTTTTCTCTGGTTTTCTGTCGTCAAAAACAAACTCTACTGCACGTGCAACAAAAACAACAGTAAAGAACTCTACAATCGCTGGTAATTTGATGGATAAGCATAAACCACATAACTGAAAAATAAATGGGCGTTATGATAAACTTTCTTTGACAGAGAACTGAAATCTGTTTGTTTTTTTGTTTTGTTTTTTAAAGATTTATCACAGACCGGAACGGCGTAACACCTTACCCTCTCAGACACCACGGCTCACTGAAGTGTGTGACCCTCAGACAGGTAAGTTCACGCGGGCAAAGGCCGGATGGGTGAGTCCATTATTTCCAAGCAGGGTGATCAGAATCCTGTACCCTTAAGAAGCCGGCAGTTGCATTCACAACAAACCCGCAATAGATGTGTCAGTTATGAAATTGACATTGTTGAAACTGTGCTGCTTAAAACTTTAAAAGGAAGATATTTCTTGCTGTTTGGTAGTCCTGTCACCCCTATCAATAGCTACGAAGACCGTCTACGTGTGACGTCAGCTTCAAGGCTTCGAAACTGACCAATCATGTCACAGACAAGGACGACTTTTCAGGTAAACAACTCACCAAATTGTGCGTCACGACAATGTGACGTATACCGTTCGCCCGGACAGCACGTGCACCTCACCAAACCAACGCATGTCAGCGATCTCTCTCTCTCTCTCTCTCTCTCTCTCTGCAGTGTTGTTTCGTTCAGATGACTACTGCTCAGTTGATTTCGCATGTTCCTCCCCAGTTGGCACCCACCCCCTCCCCCCCCCCCCCCCCCCCCCCCCCCCCGTCCTTTGTGGGGTGACGGCATGGGGAACGGGGCGCTCGTGTGTGTGTGTGTGTGTGTGTGTGTGTGTGTGTAGAGTGTGAGGGTGGCTCACATACACACACACACACACACACACACACGCACACACACACGCACACACACACACCACCACCACCACCACCACCACCACCACCACACTCATCTTTTTTTTTTTTTTTTTTTTGTTAGTTCTTGATTACATGGATCTACGGGCGTAGCCAATTGGCGTCTCAATGTTTCAATTCTAAAAGCTTGATTATTCTACTTGGGTCAGTAGCTGCGCAAAAGCCCTCCCCATCCCCCCCACCCCCCCCCCCCCCCCGTCCTCTATTTTCTGCGGACGACTGCACAAAAAACGGCCAGACACCACCTTTACTATCGCTGGGACCCAAATTTTTATTATTATTATTATTTATGTGAATACACATAGACCTCTCTCTCTCTCTCTCTCTCTCTCTCTCTCTCTCGGGGAGCCAGGGTGGTCGAATGGTAGAGCGTTGGACTTCCAATGCTCCGATCGTGAGTTCGTATCCCGGCTGGGGCCAAATATTTGTGCTGGCTTTTCATCGTTGCCCCGTATTTGATATCACCCGTATCTGGTGGAAAAGGGCGTTACTCCCAAACACCCACCCAACCCACCCACCCCCACCCCACCCTCTCTCTCTCTCTCTCTCTCTCCTTAGTGTTAATTTATCAGATTTTAGGATTAATTTATCTGCCAGTGCAGTAATATCGCACTGTATTTCTTCCGCCATATGCATCACTAAAAGTTTTGCTTGTTTATGCTCATTAACTGTTCAGCCATAAAATCCCGTTGCAATAAACTTGTTTTAACCAAACTGTTCCAAAACGTAAATGGCTTGTTAAAACCGAGTAAACATGGAAATAGCACATTTACATTTCATCTCTCAGTTTCGTGTGCACTTCTGTATCCCCAGTTTCATGTTCAGGATCCGCCAGCGCTGAAGAGACGACCTGATTTTCAGTAACATTTTTTAACCTTTCGGCCGACAGGGTGTAAAATTAAACACGAGAAGGAAGGAAAAGCAGAAAAGGAAAAAAATCGATAAGTGAATCTCAAGCTCTTAACAATACCCGGAGAAGCCGGGAAGATTTGCTCTGATTGGCTCTGTTGACTGTTGTTTAGCCCCGCAATGTATCATGGGAATGGCAGCTTGCTTAAAGGCACAACTCTTGGGTGGTCACCTACTGTTTTTGTTGTTCTCTCTCTCTCTCTCTCTCTGTGTGTGTGTGTGTGTGTGTGTGTGTGTGTGTGTGTGTGTGTGTGTGTGTGTGTGTGTGTGTGTGTGTACTGAGTCTGACAGACATGCCCTTCAAGAGGAGCCGTGGTGGCCGAATGGTAGAGCGTTGGACTTCTGACGGGTCGTGTCGTGAGTTCGTATCCCGGCTGGGGCCAAATATTTGTGCTGGCTTTTTCATCAATGTCCCGTCTTTGATATCACTCATATGTGGTGGAAAAAAAAGGACGTTAAGCCCCCAAACACCCACCCACCCCCTTCGAGAGTGATTTAGCCATAGCTAAATACGTACAGTTCAGCCAGTGTCAGGATCGGATCGCAAATAATCTGGAAACAAACACGCAAAGACACTTAACTGACGTAAAGTTCTATGAGATACTATGTTTTTGTGTCCCTGTAGACGCAGTGTGTGTGTGTGTGTGTGTGTGTGTGTGTGTGTGTGTGTGTGTGTGTGTGTGTGTGTGTGTGTGTGTGTGTGTGTGTGTGTGTGCGCGCGCGCGCGTGTGTGTGCATGTGTTTGTTATCTGGCTATGTATACTTCCATGGCAAGCGGACGTCGCGTCAGTGCCGAGGTGCCATGGTAACCAGATTATGTTTTCTTTTGCACGGTATTGCGTTTACAATAAGAGAAATAAAGTTCTGTCAGCGGCTACTGCGTCTTAACTTTAATCAGCAGAACGCAAGTCTGTCTGTGCATGTTTTGTGCATGTGTCTTAAAGCCTCATTACTTACGACAGGCATATCATGCGTGTGGGAAAACTTTTCATCGATTGTGCTTAATCAGTGCATGAGAATCAGTAAGTGGGGTCACAATACAGCATCTGAAACTACTGTAGCGAATCTGGTCGGTGTATATGTTGTTTAAGTTGTGTTCCACGCACTGAGCTTACTTACTTAGGCCCCTGCTGGCTCCAAGTGGAGCATAGGTCATCGACAACCCTTCACTATCGCACTCTGTTCTGGGCTATTCTTGCCACTCCAGTCCAGCTGGCCCCTGCTTATGTAGCTCTGCCTCAGTGTCCCGCCTCCAGCTGTTGCGAGGCCGGCCTCTCTTCCTTTTTCCCCTGCGGTTTCCATGTCAGGGCTTTGGCGTGTGGTGCTGGATGCTGGCTTCCTGAGGGTGTGTCCAATCCAGCCCCACTTCCTCCGCAGGATCTGCTTGGCCACTGGTTCCTGCCCCCGCTCGCTCCCACAGCTGTTCATCCCGGATCTTCTCTGGCCATCGGATGTTGAAGATGCGCCTCAGACAGGTGTTGAAAAATGTACTGAGCAGACGACGTTATTTGTTTGCGGACTGAGGAAAAGCTAGCCGGCGCTGACTGGTCGCTATTTTTTCAAAGATTTGGCTGACTGAAATTTACTTCTCTTGCCCGAAGACCTACATTCGGGCTCTCTGCCTTTAAGAACCACTTTGCGAAGTTTTAAGCCTACGGAAAACAGGCCAAGTGTTGTCTTTTGGCAGGCGGAAAGTGTTTGTATTGGGGGATAAGGGTTGGCCAGATCGACAGCGCGGTCGACCATTGAAGCATTGTTACGTGGAAACACGATTTCAGGGCAGCGCAAAACCGTGATAATGAATTGAATTGGAAGCGAAATACGTACGAAAGGGGGAGGGGGGGGGGGTATAGGGGGAGCGGAGAACCAAACAATAAACAAACAAACATGAACAAATCAACACCACGGGGGTGCATCGCCAGTACACAAAACATTAACGGGGACAAATTTACGCATTTGTAATACACGAAGTGTGCAAGCTACTGATCGTATTGTACAGTCGACAGTACCAACTTGAAGGCCTCTATGTTCGTACTGCCACTGAGACGGAAAACTGCATTCACGGCACTGCTCCACTATATCTGGCTGAGCTCATACCACTCTATAGACCTTCACGCAGCCTAAGATCTTCTTCCCAGTCCACACTTGCTGTACCAGGTTACTATGACAACACAAACAAAAAAACGATCTGGTGCACGGGCTTTCAAGAGTGCAGCTCCCTGCCTCTGGAACAACTTGCCAGCTCACCTCAAGTCAGGTTCTGCGTCAGTCATGACCTTCAGGCGGAACCTCAAGACGCACCTTTTCTCTCAGTTCTAAGTTTTTTGGGTTTTTTCTTCTTCTTCTTCTTCCCCGAACCCAAAGTCGCCGTGAGCATGCTTACTGCATGGAAGTTCTTTTCGTAGCGCTATACAAATGGCCAATCATCATCATCATCATCAAAACTGCCCCTTTCGAAGATCTGTTTTGTTTGCCAGACAGGAGGAGCTAACTCTGTTTGGCGTGCCAAAGAATGTTTCATTTGAACATCGGGCCGTGTTTGTGACTATGTCGGCGTCTTCTGATAGTAGAGAAATACGACTTTCTTAAGCCTACGGTCCGTCCTTAAAAACAGACTGGGACTCGACAAATCTTCTAAAAATAGCCTCCAATCAGCGCCGTCTAGCTGGTGCTCAGTCCGCAACCAAAGAACGCCGCCTGCTCAGCACGCTGTGCACTTCTAGAACAACATATACCAGAGCCATCGCAGTGGTTTTAGGTGCTATACTGTGTCTCCGGTGACTGATTCTGATAACAGGTTAAGCGCATTTGATGAAGAGTCTTCCACACAATGGTGTACGTATGCCTGTCATACATATATGAGCACACTTGTATGTTTTGACATGTTGTGCTCGGCCTAGTGAGAATTGTGTGAAAGTGCATAATTTTATTTATATTTTTATCATTATGTATATTTGTTCAAAACGAATAAAACTGTTTAAACCATACATATTGAGACGTTAACTTGTATCCACGACTGCGCTGCCAATATGCGTGCGTGCGTGCGTGCATGCGTGCGAGCGAGTGTGTGTGTGTGTGTGTGTGTGTGTGTGTGTGTGTGTGTGTGTGTGTGTGTGTGTGTGTGGTGTGCGCGCGCGCGCGAGTTTTACTTGCATGACAAACGATGACGTACTCAGCCCCCCCCCCCCCCCCGCTCCTCCCCCCACCGTCTCTCAGCCTCCGCTCTCAAAATACCATAAACCATCCCTCACAGGGATTACGAATTAAAGGCATCGCGTATTGTCCCGACCGATAAGAGGACACAGCCACGACACCAAAATACCGTTGTTCACAAAAAAAAAAAAAAACCCCTCCAAATTATCCACACTTGATTCATACGAGTGCTTTCCCTTTCCCCTCTTTTCATCCGATAGTCTGTGTCAGCACATGAGTCCATTTGTTGTGCCCGGGGGAGAGGCCGTATCTCCATCAAACATCGTAAATTCAGATACGGACGTGGCAATGCCCGTGTTGTGTTTGCGCGTCTAATCGCTCCGCTATCAGGCGGACCTGTCACCTGTTCGATTACTGTATAATCAGTTGACTGATTGCAATTACACTGCCGCTGACGTTTGCCAGAAATCCTAGAACTATTTGAGCACTTTCCGCCTTGTAGGGCACTATTTGAGCACTTTCTGTCTTGTAGGGCAGAACTGAAAAATAGGTTTGGCAGGTTGGGTGGAGCTGCACCGCGGCGTGACGCTTTCCCCCGCGAGTTGGAAAGCAAACCGAGTTTCCCAAAAGGGACAGTTAAATGAAAAAAGAGTCTCGTCTACAGAGCGAGCAGTTTTAGCCAATCAAAAAATAGGTCAAATTTTATCCTGCCCTACAAGCTTTTACATAATAACAAAGGAAAAAAAAAAAAGTCGCTCTTGTCGCCGATAGAGGTAATCAAATTTAGTTCATGTCGTGAACAGCTTTTGTCCATCATGCATCTGACAGATCGGGGTGGGTGGATGGTTGAGGGTTTAACGTCCTTTTTCCACCACATAATTATGGGTGATGTTAGAGACGGGGCAACGAGAGAAAGCTCAGCACAAACATTAACCCAATAACGCCTAGCGTCCAATTTTTGGGACGCAACTTATAACTAACTTCAAAAATCGAGATTTTTTTTCGCAAGTACTGTTCGATATGTTCGTTTTTGCATTAAATGCAATGTGTTTAGGTACGTTTACAAAAAAAAAAAAAAAAAGTTAGGCATTAATGGGTTAATAGTTAGCTCTTGCCGGGAACCGAACTCACGGTCCGAGCTTTGAAAGTCCAGCGCTCTACCACCTGATTGTCCCGGCTCCCCATCTGACAAATCGGCAACAAACTACCGCATGCATAGAAACGATATCACTTGTGACATGCACTGGTACCAATTATTGGGGGCTGCGGGAAAGATCAGTCAAATATAATGCCCTGACGTGGAACAGATGTCTCGTGGAACGTGGAACAAATGTAAATGAGAGTGGTCAGTGTTTTAGAACATGGTTCACCAGGGCCCGTATGTAAAACTCGAGGTTAATTTAACCCACGGCTACGGGCCTAACCCAGACTAGGACAAATTAAAGAAACCCCAAAATAAAACTAAATAAAAAAGGAAGCGAAGAAAGAAAGACAAGAATCCTCCTATAACGGCATAGGCACCTTGCTGGAATGGTCCCGCTTCCTGATTTAAAACAAAACAAAACAAAACAAAAAACCAACAACAGAAAATTTTACCCTAGAGCTAGTTTAGTTCGAGGTTAGACTCTACCCCGGGCCTAAACTCCCTAACCCCGACTTTTACATGCGGGCCCAGGGTCGGAAAAAGGTGACGTAAATTTATCCCCTTCACGGCCAGCCGCTCCGTCCAGCGCCGGGTGCTTACTGGCTGACTGCAGCCTCTGTACGCCTCCAGTATTCAATCTCTTGTAACTTCTGAACAAAAGCACCAATTTCCTGGTTTTATTAAATGGTAGCAGATCGGATGTAGTCAGTTTTAGAGGTGTGTATTTGTTTTGCCCCAACTACTCATGTAAATTTTGCAAAATAGGCCAGCGTCTCTGGCGGAAGGGCATAACACTCTATGCGCCACGCTCGCCGAAACGAATGATCGGCGCTCATCTCCGTCAACGCCGAAATGCGAGATTGGCGCCGAAAGGGTTAAAGCTTCTATGAGGGTGGGTGTGGGTGTTTGGGGGTTTAACGTCCTTTTCCACCACATAGGGTGATATCAAAGACGGGGCAACGATGAAAAAGCCAGCACAAATATTTGGCCCGAGCCGGGATCGAACTCACGACCCGAGCATTAGAAGTCCAACGCTCTACCATTCGACCACCCCGGCTCCCCTAAAGCTTCTATGAACTTGTCTAACATAGTACAATGTCGTGAAACAAACTCCTTGATTTGAAACTGTAGTTGTTTTGTTGTTGCTTTTTTAATCAATCTATAACACAACTGACCAGCGTGAACCATCATGTCGCGGTAACTGAACTAGTGACGACAAACTTCACTTGACTCGATCTTGGAATGCCATAACTTTTCTTACGCCGCCCCCTCCGTCTGGGACGCTTTACCTGCCACCATTAGGGATCTTCCCACGCTGACTCAATTCAAAGCCCATTTAAAGACCTACCTCTTTAGGCAAGCTTTCGAGCTGCAGTCCTACCACTGTTTCATCGGCACTTACTCACTTACTCCTTTCATTTCGAATATAGTTATTAACATAGCCAGACACAAGCCTTGCAATTTTGCAGAAAGATTGAGTTACCAATGGTTCCATACTACAGTGAGACAATGACAATGACAATGACACTTTATTTTCCAAGGATAGAAGATTAGGTGCGCAGACCTGTCTTACATCTTGTCCTTGCTACTCTACACACACACACACACACACACACACACACACACACACACACACACACACACACACACACACACACACACGGTTGCTAAACTACTATCAGCTGCTACAGTAATAAGGTGAACTCATAGCCAGTAATATATAAACAAGGCAAAGCACGTTTCAAAATTCAAAAACAAACACCACACACTAATACATGTACATGTAGTACAAACAAGATAGCTATAAAGACTGCTTTAGATGTACGTCACGTAAGATTATATTTTCCGACCCTGGGGAACCATATTCTGAAACACTTAGACGATTAACTGTCATATTACTGTTGAGACATTTGCCTTCATGACAGTGCATTGAATCGATTTTTTTTTTTCTTCAAAGAACTGGCCTTTCCCGCAGTTGGCAAGTCCCACGAGTCGTGTCGTTTCCTTTCTCTGTATGAGACAGTTTGTCAGATGCATGTTGAAAAAACAGGGGCGCCGGAACCGGGGGGGGGGGGGGGCAGCTGTACCCAAGCAGGGGGGGCAAGAGTATCTTTTTGCCCCCCCCCCCCTGGAAAATCAGGTGACTATGGCAAGAGGGGGGGGGGGCAAAGCCATGGTCTTGCCCCCCCCCTTTCCCCTACACCCCCCTCCCTCTACCCCTCTTCCTGCTTTCTCCCTCATTCTACCCAACAGAGAACTCAGTTTAGGCGTTGCATGAAATATCAAAACGACTTGGCAGAAAGTCGTCTGATAATCAATCCCAGTGGCTCCCTGGTTCGTAACGGTTTTTGTCTGCGCAGTATCTGAAACCCCCCCCCCCCCCCCCCCCCGCTTTTCACTTTCTCCAGGCAACGTCCTTCCTTTCACTGGCTCTGGCGTTTCCCCCATCTGAGATTCTGCCCCCCTCCCCCCAACATCTTCCGGCGCCCCTGAAAAAAAAAAAAAAACTTTTTCACAAAGTTCTACATTTAATGACCTGTATGCGCGACGCAAGATCTTCCAGAAGCGTGCTGAATAAAAAGTAAACACAAACTTCGTGTATGGGCCGGTGTGGTCTAAGGACACAAAATAATTGACCGTGGGGTCATGTTCGGTGTTTATTTAGGGAACCCTGTTCGGCGAGTGTGCTAGTTTGTAGTGATTTTTGCTGTCATGAAAACGCGTGATTTTTTGTGATTTTTGTGTTATGTAGGTCAAGGTGCATGCCAGCCGGCCGCAACAAGAGGCAAGCTGCTAGTAAAGCTGGGACTTTTTGCACAGTGGTCGGAAACAAGTAACGCAAGCGGGTTTGTGTGAACTGGCTCTCTGGCCTACACAGAGAGTAGACATGCATTACTCCAGTGAGGCCTGAGCGGAAAGGAGACGTTCAATTTTTTTTTTTTTTTTTTTGGCGACTCCTTTCAGGTGCGTGCCCTTGAATGCTCTGTGCATGGTAATTTTTGTTTCTAGATAGAAGCATATTTAGGGGTGACTATGGTGCCTGAGGCTAATATCTAATAGGGAATATCTAGGCATTTTGAGACCTCGTGCAACTGTGTTTTTATCGCCTGTGATATAGTTAATCGCCCCCCCCCCCTCCCCAGTAACTGACCTCCGGGTTTCACCAAGTAGAACCTGAGGGTATCATTTACTCTGGATTACTTTGTTTGGTTGACTTTCCTGTTACTTGTACACGACACATAAAGGTTTGGGCGTAACTTTATTACACAAACTGTAGTCGTAACATTTTGAAAAGTACCACACGGGATGAAACTCTTCAGTCCTGGCAAGAAAGAGTTACCCGCAATTCGGCCAGGTCAGGTTACGCCTCGTAGCGGATTTATGATCGGTCAAACCGGTGAAACTATGCCCAGTGGTGAAAGAGAAGAGATTAATCTAGTGGTGCATCCTTATTAATTCGTCTAAAATAGTGCCCTTTTCCTTCAGAAAAACGCAAGTGAACATTTCACAGAATTCGTGTAATGAGATGGATTGAGCTCACCGCCCCCAAAATGGCATGTAACTGTGCTTTGACATTTCTCCTACAAGAATAAACTTAAAAACGGTTGAAAAGTTGGCGTAAACACCATGCATTTTCGATCGATGGAACGGCACCCTGCCACTTCCGAGTCCGTTTGAATATGGGGGTGCAAAAGCTTTATGACACCGGCAATATAAACATGAACAACCGGTTTATTTGCAGATGTTTGAAAGCTTGTGGGATATTTAACAATAGCAACGTTTGACCTATTTTCTGATTGGTTACAAACACTGCCTCTTGATAGGTCCATTGCCAGTTCTGACAAAATAAACGCAAGCGGTATGCACGGGAGTGCAGAGAATATCCGCAGAAGTGCTGCCTGGACTTTGATCCACCCGGAGAGGAATGGAGGTCACGTGGCGGTCACGTGACTTCCGGCAGGCGCCGCTGCTCTCTTCCGGACACTCTGCTCCCTGACAGGCGGCATTTCCTGGTCGTGTCATTCACGTGACATCATCGTGAAGTGGGCAGCGTGACGTCACTGGACCTGGGGTGTAATTGTGTGAACCGAAAATAACTATGCTCGCCTTTATTGGAGGGAGTGGGGGTGGCTGGGGGGGGGGGGGGTGCCGCAACAAACTATACTCTAAGCCTGTTTTCTGAATGAGGAGATGCTCCGTTTGGCTACTCAGATACGGATTTCAAAGAAAATGCTATATATATTCCCATTAAACACATTCTTTGAAGGTGTTGTTCCGGGGTGTTCCCCTGACAACATCTTTAGCTTCTTGAAAGATTCAAATCTGTTCTTTAAAATTTAGACACCTCAAGTAATACGGACTGTCTTCGACATCTATATGTTCGATGTACACAGAAGTGAAACGTACTTATTATTTAAACCGAAGAGATTTCATATATATGTACACACACACACACACACACACACACACACACACACACACACACACACACACACACACACACACACACACAACACACACACACACACACACACACACACACACACACACACACACACACACACACACACACACACACACACACACACACACACACACACACACACACACACACACACCTTGTTTCGTCGTCTTCTTTTTAATTTCAGTCTGGCGAAGAAGGACCTTGACTAGCCGCGAAATAGTCTTTGTTGCTTGCGCGGCGTTACGCACTAACCAACTAACTAACCCATTAAACATCCTTTGGAACTTTGATATCACCTTCAAGGGGTACGGGGGACAGGGAGGGGGGGGGGGTGAGTCAAAATCGCCACCAACAAACCACCCCACAAATCAACAAAGACTGCATTCTATCAACCGAGCAGCAGCAACGACAACAACCATCGCCTGCAACGACAATTTGATTTACAACACTGTATATTCAGTGGTGCGTACGTTACGTTAATCTTCTTCGCTTCGGCCGGAGCATAAGGCGCCAGCAAATCTCCTCCAGGTATCACGGTCTTGGGGAAGCCAGCTGGGCCCGTAGGTACTAGTCGAGGTTAGGGCTTTTAGCCCCGGATTAGGGTCTAACCTCGAACTAAACTAGCTCTAGGGTTAAATTTTCTGTTTTTTTTTTTTTTTTTTTTTTTTTAATCAGGAACCGGGCCCATTCCAGCAAGGTGCCTGAGCCGTTATAGAAGGATTTTTTTCTTCCTTTCTTCGCTTCCTTTTCTATTTAATTTTGCTTTTGGGTTTCTTTTGTCGTAGTCTGGGTTAGGCCCGTAGCCGTGGGTTAAATTAACCTCGACTTTTACATACGGGCCCAGGTGCTCGTTCATACGATGCATTTCTGCATCAGTCCCCCGGTACGTTGCCCAAGATTAGATGCCTTTCCGAATTCTTTGTTGGCGTTTCCGTGGCAAGATTTTTTTTCTATTGCATGTGGAGGGTTGCTAGCCCAACGCACAAGCCTCCTCCTTTCTCATCCTGGGCTTGAGACCAGGCAACGGCGGAGTTGGTGTGTATGTGTGACGTCAACAACTACGTGAGCAACCATGATGACGACACATCAACAGCAACAACAGCTATAGCAGACATCAACTTGACAACCGCCGAAAATGGTATTTGTTTACGTCTTTCAAGCACATGCTTCTTGAAATCCGCACCTGCACCACGCCCCCCCCCCCCCCCCCCCCCTTCAACCCCAACCCCCTCCTCTTCCGTCCTCCTCTCTCTCGATCTCCTATAGAAAAACAACTTTATAGGATGGGGCAGATTTCGCTGCGCGCAGCAGCACGTTTCGGTGATGCAGAACAAGAATGTGACGTTTCTCCAGAAAATAGATACTCTCACGCACACATCGACGTAACGAAATCTGCGTCATAGGCACCTTACGTGCAACCCCTGCTGCTTTGTTCTTTTTTAGCGGGAGTTGTGCGACACGTGTGTGTGTGTGTGTGTGTGTGTGTGTGTGTGTGTGTGTGTGTGTGTGTGTGTGTGTGTGTGTGTGTGTGTGTGTGATGTAATTGTAACTATGTCCTAAACCATCTCGTTGAAGAAATCGGTCATGTGACGTTTTCAGAGGAAAAGGTTGTTCAAATGCCTTCATTTTCTAGAATTTGGAAGTTCATCCAATTATACTGAATAGGTTTGTAGCACAGTACAGCTCTGTAGCTCTGACAGTCGTCGTTGATTTTAGCAACTCCAGTCGTGGCAAGTCTGTACCGTTGACATATAAAGTTTCGTCACCTCGGTCTGTCTGTCCGAGTCTCTGTCTATCTGTCTGTCTGTCTGCCTCTCTCTCTCTTGAAACTGAAACACTGAGTCAGACGTCCGCAACTCGTGACTAAGAAACTTTCCTGTGTGCGACCGGCGTTGAGAGAGAGAGAGAGAGAGAGAGAGAGAGAGAGAGAGAGGATTTTTTTTGTTTTGTTTTTACTGTTTCTTTATTCTTGGCATTTTTTTCTGTTTCTTTTCTTGTATTTCTTTTTATCTTTGCTATTGTAGTTTTTATTTTATTTTTTATTTAGTGGTTGTTGTAGCAACGACAATGAATCATTGTATGGATAATCACTTCCGTTCAGTTGGAAAATAAGGAAAGTTCGTCCGTCCGTCCTCTCTCTCTCTCTCTCTCTCACACACACACACACACACACACACACACACACACACACACACACACACCCACCCGGCACACCGGCACGATCACAGGATTGAAAAGGATCAATACAATAATATCATTTATGTCTTATCCCCAGAACGGGAAGTTGTGTGATTGTGGTGGAGGTCACGAACAAACACAATTATAAATTATACAATTAGTAGACTATACTGAAAACGGAACACACTCTGACACAGCCCTCCCTTGTGTTGGGAGGTTTCGACATGTTTGTAAGAGGCAGACGAGGAGCGATTCAAAAACGTCAATATGTAGCAACATGAATGCCCTCTTACCGTGGTTGCTAAAGAAAATTGGCCACATAAACGCTAATTGGACACGAACATTTTTTTTTTCTATGAGAATTGTCTCACTTGAGGAGGCCAGCCTGATGTTTCCTCTCCCTCATTAATACACCATTCAGTACAGACTAGGGATCAGGGTAGAAGTCTGGGTCTTCGTGTGCGGTGCGGCACCAAAGCCTTGCACGTGCTATCGGGAATACTAATTTTTCCTGACGGGCTTTGCTGAAGGGCATCAGCAGGCACGCGCAAACATCAATGTAGTATACTAGGCTGCATACAAGAAACGGTAGAGCATAGCAAAACAAAACTGACGAGCAATATCGCGGCCGGTTCCTAGACTGGTAAACGCCCTAGCGCCGGAGCGAACGAACAAACACGAAAAACAACAACAACAACAACAACAACAACAACAACAAAAACAAACACACACAAAAATAACCAGACGAACAGACTGACAAACAAGTAATTAAATGCAAACAAGCAAACAAATGCATGATAATAGTTACAATAATAATGATATGGGGAATGTGTATAGCGCCTTTTCAGTAGCCGCTGTAGGCGCTTTACTGACATCACACACACACACACACACACACACACACACACACACACACACACACACACTGACACACAGTGACACCACACACGCACACACTGACACACAGTGACCACACACACAGACAGACACACACACACACTGACACACACACACACACACACACACACACACACACCGTCACACACACACACACACACACATCCCGGCGCACACGCACACATGTCACACACACACACACACACACACACACACACACACACTGGCACACACCGGGGCACACGCACACACTGATGTCACACACACCGTCACACACACACACTGACACACACACACACCGGCACACACACACACACACACACACACACACACACACACACAACTCAGTTGAGAACTGGCACAACTTGACGCGGAGGGATGGTGGGACTGACTGACTGAGTTGATGCCAGTGGAGGGGGGGGGGGGATGGAACGGCGGGAGGGCGGCAAACCGGCAACTGACTAAAGTTGAGACCGGAATACTGACTGTGACAAACCCAACAAACACTGAACTGACTCGACCCGGTGTAGCATCCGGTCCGGTCCCCCCTCTGAAGTAGTCCCCCAGGGGACCAATCCGTGGCAAAAACTGCTCTATAATGGTCCCCCCTTAGACATCCAGCCTCGTTTTCGACTGGTCCCCCTGGGCGATTTTGATCCCCCCTCGCATCCAAAATAGGCCCCCTCTCGAACTGGTCCCCCTCTTTTCTAACCAATGTAGAGCTATGTCAGTATTTAACTTTAGTCACATCACGGTTTTCCCCTTTCGCGGTCAGAGGGTAAGTGCCATTTTTGGCTCCCTTGTGTAACAATGGGAGTCTATGTTATAACCCTCCGTCGTCTGTCTGTGTGTGTGTCTGTCTGTCTGTCTGTGTGTCCGCAGTAAACCTTAACATTGGCATTTTCTAAGAATCTACAAACAGCAGAGTCACCAAACTTGGCATGCCGATAGACAGCCATAAGACCTTTCAAAATAGATCATTTTGAATGACCTTGACTCAAGGTCAAGGTCAGTAAAGCTGTCTGTTTGAAAATTTTACATTGGCATTTTCTTGGAGTCTACAAATACCAAAGGTTTTCAACTTTGCATGATGTTAGACATTGATAAGAACTTTACAGATATACATGTATTTAATGGCCTTGTGTGAAGGTCAAGGTCAGACAAGCTATTTTCCGCATTTCCGTAGAAAACCTTAACATTGGCATTTTCTCAGAATCTAAAAAAAGCACAGGCACCAAACTTGGCATGCTGATAGACAACCATAAGACCTTTCAAAATATATCATCTTGAATGACCTTGACTGAAGGTCAAGGTCACTAAAGCTGTTTGTTTGACAATTTTGCATTGGCATTTTCTTGGAATCTACAAAAATGGGAGGTTTTAAACTTTGCATGATGATAGACATTGATTAGAACTTTACAGATGTACATGTATTCAATGGCCTTGCGTCAAGGTCAAGGCTATACAAGCTATTTACCGCATTTCCACAGTAAACCTTAACATGGGCATTTTCTCAGAATCTACGAAAAGCAGAGGCACCAAATTTGGCATGCCTATAGACAGCCGTAAGACCTTTAAAATTATATCATGTTGAATAACCTTGACTAAAGGTCAAGGTCACTAAAGCTGTCTGTTTTAAAATTTTGCATTGGCATTTTCTCGGAATCTACATAAACCAGAGGTTTTAAACTTTACATGGTGATAGACATTGATAAGAACTTTACAGATATACATGTATTCAGTAGCCTTGTGTCAAGGTCAAGGCCGTACAAGCTATTTCTGTGAAACCGTAACATTGGCATTTTCTCAGAAACAACAAACAGCAGAGGCGCCAAACTTGGCATGCTAATAGACATTGATAAGACCAATATATCCATACCACTTAAATGACCTTGACTCAAGGTCAAGGTCAGTAAAGCTGTCTGTTGTGAATTTCAATACTACTGATTTTGGAGAAACTACAAGTACTAGAGGCATCCAACTTGGTGTAATGATAGACATTGATATCTTATTTGAATGACCTTGACCAAGGTCAAGGCCATATAGTCAGTTTTGGGAAAAAAGTGTAACATTGCCAGGAACTAAGAACACCAGAGACACCTTACTTGGCTTGATGATAGATAGTGATAAGAAATTTACAAACATACTCTTTTGAATGACCTTGACCCCTGTCACAAGGGAGCCGTGGAGGCTTTTGCCTCTCTAGTTCAAATAGTTCAACACGTTATCATACAGAGTGTCGTCCATGATGATAGTCAATGAAAAACGAAGACTGGCTGACGGAATGAATTGTCGTGTACTTATAATTATAGGCATGTTTGACACGAGTCACGTGACGTGTCAAGAAGCGTGGCGACCATTTATAATTATACGCATGTTTGACACGAGTCACGTGACGTGTCAAGAAGCGTGGCGACCGTTTTCTCATCCCACAAAAAAGAAAAAGAAAAGAGAAAACAAATCTAAACTTTTAAAAGTGATGTAACTTCGTAGATTTGCCGTTCTATGTAGCCTATACTTTTGTTTTTTAGTGACGACCGTTTTCTCATCCCACAAAAAAAAAGAAAAGAGAAAATAAAAAACAAAAGTATAGGCTACATAGAACGGCAAATCTACGAAGTTAAATCACTTTTAAAAGTTTAGATTTGACACTGTAACCTTGACCCAGTTCAAGATCATCTTGAATAACATTTCTGTACAAAAATGAAAATAATTATACATATAACGAAAGAGGTGTGTGTGTGTGTGTGTGTGTGTGTGTGTGTGTGTGTGTGTGTGTGTGTGTGTGTGTGTGTGTGGGTGTTTGCCATGCGTGCGTGCGTGAGTGAGTGTGCACGCGTGCGTGCGTGCGTGCATAATGTGTGTGTGTGTGTGTGTTTGAGAGATGGGGGGAGGAGAGAAAGTGTGGGGGGCGAGAGAGAGAGAGAGAGAGAGTGAGAGAGAGTCACGTTTTTTACTGAGTTGACACACACTATAACAATAAAGTTAAAAATAAATACTGACATAGCTCTACATTGGTTAGAAAAGAGGGGGACCAGTTCGAGAGGGGGCCTATTTTGGATGCGAGGGGGGACCAAAATCGCCCAGGGGGACCAGTCGAAAACGAGGCTGGATGTCTAAGGGGGGGACCATTATAGAGCAGTTTTTGCCACGAATTGGTCCCCCGGGGGACTACTTCAGAGGGGGGACCGGACCGGATCCTACACCGGGCTGAATCCGGCCGTGACTGACTGATTTGCCGGCGGCAGCAATCACTGAGTCAAACACTGACTGACTTAAGTGACAGTTTGCGGCCCGCGGCAATCAGTCAAACACTAACTGACACCGACTGAACTGACAAAGACACAGTGTGAAAACTGAAATACCAAATCATTTATTAGTATAAACTAATAGGAACTGAGATTCTGACTGAAAACTTGAACAACTTGGCCGGCAGTCCCGGCCGACCCGCGGCTAAAGACTCGGTGTAACTTGACTGTGGCAACTGAATATAAAATTAACAACATCATTCATCAACACTTGAACAACTGACAACTGACTTGACAACAGCCGACAACACAAAGCACCCAACCATCAAACCAACCAGCAAGTCAGCCAACCAAACCCTGCAAAGCAATATCATAATAATGCTAGCCATGTTACAGTTTTCAGAACAGATCGTCCGGGAAACCCTGACAACTGAAGCATCCCGATATGGGGGACTACAAAATGTGTTGCGACACGCCACTTACCGTGCGCTACACTACTACACCCCACTTGCTACACCACTACACTGTAGTGGTGTAGCAGTGTAGCAAGTGGGGTGTAGTGGTGTAGCAAGTGGGGTGTAGTGGTGTAGCAAGTCGGGTGTAGTGGTGTACAAGTAAGTGGTATACATGTAGCAACACATTTTTATATATGGATATGGTGTATTCTTATTTGGTTCGCAGATATTCTTCCTGTCTTGCTTTATCCTGCTGACGTGTCAAGGGAGGTAAGTCCTATAAACTTGTGCCATATGGAAAGTGGGCACGGGTTGGGATTGCATTTCACGATCGAAACGTTGCTGCTGTCGCATTCTTTACATCCTCTGTTTGGTTGGTAGGCTAGAGTATTCTTCCGCTGAACGGTGGAGCAGGTAAGACATCTTTGTGTATGTATGGATAAATGGAAAAGTTGCCAAAATGTTGCCGGTGGATTATGTCCAGGGTACCGTCTACCGAAAATGAAAGTCGTAGACAAGTCTAGAGTGGTATTTGCTATTGGTCTTGTACCCGTTTACAAATTTCTGATTGCAGCTTGCACTGTTCGATTCTGGTGTGTGCAGTGTTACTGAGGCAGCAAGATGGAAAACTTGCCCATTGATATCAACTACAACAAACTGCTCGGTAAGCATCTCTCTCTGTACGAGTGTACGCCTCTTTCTCTCTCTCCCTCTCTCTCTCCCAAATAATCTCTAGACCTTACAGTGGAACGTGTGAAAGACAAACTAAAAGCACACATGCACGTGTACATCCGAAATACATGGTCCTAACCCCACTCCGAAGACTGAACTGCTTGTAGTTGTGCGTTCCTCATGAATACATTACATGCTGCTCATGCAGTGCATTGCCAGTAAGTTGAAGCACCAGCGTTGACAATATCTACAGGACCATTTTTCTCCCCCCCCCCCCCCCCACATGCACCCCTTGCAGTGCGCTGTGTCTGTTATAACTTGTGCATGTGACACTGACAGTGCTCCTGATGTGCGTAAATTTGTTCGCACAAGACTCTTAAACTGACGCACAAATTTGAGAACAGCACATCACAGGGGTTGCACGTTCTCACCATGACAAACAGTATTTTGCCGACACTCTCGATGAATAAGAAGTCATCTGTAAGTAGCAGCATACGCTTGCAGCATCGCATTTCCGCTGAGCTAGTGTGCACAACAGACCAACACCACCACATTGTTTTAACTTTCAGACATTTTATACGAAAAGACCATGAACCCTCAAATTTACTTTTTTTTAATATTTTTTTTGCTGCCCCAACTCTTTGCCACCTCCAGTGGTGTTCCTCCCAGGTCATGGGTGGAACCCACGGAGGACTCGGAAGCTGGGACAATTTTTATTATGCTGGATGATGGAGATGAGGATGATAGTAAGATGATGCTATGGAGGTCCATGTGGTTTGGGACTGTGGGACAGGGCCGCATTCCACGCTTCCTGTCATAAATATCCCGGCATTAACCAGGCCCGGGAACTACGGTGCCGGCCGTGTAATCATCCACATCATAAGACGTACCATACAAAGGGAAGCACCCCCAAAGTCGCACCCGTCAAGTGGGTGGAGCTCGGCTGTGTGGCAACAGCCTCCCCATTGGGCCCATAGCACACCTGCTCTGGGTAGGAGCCGACCTAGGTATGAAAAATCCCGCTTGCCTCGGCTGGGATTTGAACCCGGGTCTCCCGGTCCATGATCCGAAGTGCTAACCACTACACTACGGGGGCCTCAAATTTACAGAAGGACCATCAAACGTATGGAGAGAGGGTTCCAAGGACCCTTGTGTTTTCGAATCACAGGGAACATTGTGTGAAGAAATTTATTATATTTCATATCTATCTATATGAAGGGGGATGCAGACCTGCCTACACTACGCATTGACCATAGAAAACTAAGTAATTTTGGGCTTACTATGCAACTACGCATTTAATTGCCCCACTACACAATTTTTTTTCCTGACTCTACGTAATTTAGCGGTTAGCGTTTCGTGAAATCCAATCTGAACTTTTGCTCGCGCCAATCCAGTTTTTGAACGAGCCTCATTCAAAGTTTAACGATGTATAAATACCCGGTAGAAAGAAATTTGGCTTAAAAAAACAAAAAAAAAACTGAGATACTATGGTAGTACACTGTAACCAGTCGAATCAAACAAGCCAACGAATAGAATAGTTGATTTGTAGCTTAAGCAACAAGCTGGCACATTTCGGTTGGGATACATTACGACTACTCATTTGGACAGGAAACTACTTGTTTGGTTTTTGGCACTACTCATGACATGTTTGGTGGGTAGGCAGGTCTGGGGATGGGTTGGACTGGATGTCTTTCACTTGATCTTGCACAACCGAAAATGGTGAACTTTTATTTGTTTTGCAGACTGGCTGATCAACCGTCGTCACTGTGGACAGCAATGGCCGCCAGTTGCTGCAGTAATTCGACAAAAAATCATCAAGGCTGTGGAAGATATGCCAGAGGACGGGGACATACCAAAGTTTGCAGATCCTTCAGGTACTGAGCTTAGAAAGTACCCATAGTTCTCTTATTCAAGGGCCATCTATTTTAACTTTAGTAAGAACATATGTTGATGGTAGTGCTGCACAACTTGGTCTTGTAAAAGGGTATTCTCTTAGCTATTAGTATTGATTTGTTTCCTAACTTTGGTCAGATTAGAGTTAGGTGATAACCTTTGCTTCTGTCTTCTTCGTCATCATCAACATTATTATTATTATTGTGAATATTATTATTATTTTAATTGGTTATCTTGCAGTGGTTACCTACTTCCAAATAAAGGAAATGATGGAAAAACTGAAAGACACAGATTCAGGGAAGAAGAACTTCTTTGGCCAGTACACCACACAACTTACGAAGGTAAAACTAAAAGTTCACACGAAACACACAAGCGTACACACATACAAGCACACACACACATACACACACCTGTCTGTCCTTTCTTCGCATTCACCGGGCGTCCCTACCGTTACGGAGTAGCCGTATTTGTCCCTGAAAACTCGTAAAATCAACAGTCTGTCCTGGAAATACAGATATAATTATCTGCTGCACATCCTAGATAGAACATAAGTTCCACACATTTGAATCTCTGTCACAGTAATTGACCTTGTCTCTCTTTGATTGCTTTGACTTAGGTGGCATACCTGCATGTCGGAGCGCTAAAGGGATATAATCCTAACTAGTCTTTTTGGCAAGATGGCTGCCATTATGCGTGAACGAATTTGATCGCCAAAATTGGTCTCCCTTTAATCTCATTTAGACAAAACGAAGTCTTGTGACTAGCCTGTTTGGGATAGATTTGTATAAAGTGTAATTTTATGCAGGCGAGTCAGCACAGTGATCAAATTTTGTGTCTGAAGCTTGGCTGCTGTACTTGCGACCCTGTTCCGGGTCCGTCAATAACTCTGTACCCCTCAGTACCCCTGCGATGATGGCCAAGTCAGGCTAACCGAGACCGAGCCGAGCTAAGTGATACCTAAGAAGGAAAAAACAAAACTACTCGGTGACAAGGAAAAGTGGACAGTTGCCAACAACTTTGAGGTCCCCGTGTTATTTCACAGTGTGCACAGAAGTGGTGAAAACTGTCGCATTCACCAGCACAGTACATTCTCAGCCTGTTTTGAGAGTATTGCCTGTATGAGTTGTCTCCCTTGCCGCAACAAGCGCTCATTTTTCGTGGGAGAGCACAAAGCTGCCACGAAAAATGCATGCATACTGCAGGTCTGCATATATGTACGGGGGACAACTCATGCAGGCAAGAGTAGTTTTGTTTTTTCCTTCTTAGGTATCACTTCGCTCGGCTAGGTCTCGATTAGCCCGACTTGGCCGTCGTCGCAGGGGCCTAGAGTTATCGACGGACCCGGAACAGGGTTGATATACTTGTAATCTTGGTGTGTTCTTGAAAGTTGTGTTGTGTTCCGGATTTTTAGGTTATGTGTCCCGGAAATGTTAGTTATAGGGTAGGCATGCCTGCATTCACGGAGTCAAGTCACAACTGTTATTCAGAAAGAGATGGATACTTAAATCGGAGGGTTGAAGGGTGGGTAAAAAACAATGGGGTAGCCCTCACAAAGGTTCTTGCTGAAGGAATAGCTGATATGGTTTAAAAAGAAACGGGAGTCTATTAGTTGTTGTTTTTGTGCTTTTTCTTCATTGCATAAATTTACATCTTTCAAATCAGTTCTCATTTTGTTATATTTCAGGACTGGGCAGAGATACTACGACTGTACGAAAAGGACAGTGTGTTTCTAGGTATGTGCAAGCTGTATTGGTAAGGTTTTGTAAAGGGTTGTGTAACAGGAGAGGGTGTCAAAAGAGATTAACAGACAAAACAGGTATCTGCACTCAGAAAGGACGAGCAGTGCAGGAAAGGCAACTCATTAATGTTTACCCTCATGCACTCTAGTAGTTATGTCCCCTTACTGAAGAACTCTCTGCATGGTGAACTGTTAGTGATCGTAGCTGATTTTCTTGACGAACTGTGGATCATGCACATTTTCTGTTTCTTCAGAACTAATCTCAAAATGAATTTAGTCCGGAATGCCATTAAACCATCCTTTTGATTTGGATTTCAAACATTATGTTTTTCTATTTATCACTTAGCCCAGTTTTCCTGTAATGCCTGCCAATCTCTTGTTTTGTGGTGGTGACTGTGCTCATCCGCTGGACTGATCTCCCCTAGATTTTCTTACTTATTTTCCTGTTGTATGTGACCTTTTCTTTCATTTGTTTTTTCAGCGGAAGCTGCACAGATGCTTGCCCGGAATGTGAACTATGAAATCCCAGCAGTCAAAAAACAGATCGCCCGATGCCAGCAGCTGCAGAAGGTTTGGTTCTGTGTAAATTTGTCAGTCGCGGATTGTGTGTCCATTGTTTTGCTTTTATGGAAAAATGTGGGAGAAATGGTTGTCAAAACTGATGCATGGGTTTGGTTTCTGGCAGGGGTGAGTTTATAACTGTTTTACTTTCAACACGCTGGTCGTGAGGTCCATTCTGTTTTGAGCCAAAAATTGTGACCTTCCATGACAAAGCCTGGCTTAAGTGCAAAATTTTCAATTTTTTGTTTTTGGAGCCATCTTAAAGAAACAGCCTTGCTCTTTACAGTGCCCAAAAAAACTCCTTTTTAGACATCATAATTTAAGGGCAGAACTACCGGATTCTGGCAAAATCTCAATATCGACCTGATAGCACCCGCTGACCTTTGTTAGCCACTAGCTCGGAACAGCGGCGTGCGTCTTACACCGGGTTTTCTCGTGGACGGTCACAATTTTGCTGGCTTTTTTCTCATTAGCCCATCTTTCATATCACATTTTATTGGTGGAAAAGAACATTAATTAACCCTGCAAACATCAGCGAAGTTGGCTTTCTGGTGGCCATCTTGTAAAACCTGTTGGTCCGCCAAACTGAATGACCAGACTGTTCATTTATGTGCCTTTTGCCAAGCCGGATTTCAAAATATTTGTGGTTTAAAAAAAAACAAAAAACTTTTTTAACCTCAATGAATCTTTATTGCTGTTCTCAGGAGTGTGAGAGAAAAGAAACGGAACTGGCCAACAACGCAGCAGATCTCCGCAAAAAATATGCAGCTTCCTGTCGGCAGATCGGGATTGAGGTATGAGAAAAGCTACAATCACCACGGGTTTCACTTTCCATGGGAATGGAGTGATATTTATATTGGTCTGAGCTATGTGATTAGCGGTAATTCTTACTCTAGTCAAGGTTAGTTTAAGGCAATTCAAACCACAAATAACTATCTGAACGTGATTTGGGTTAAATACATTCTTATGCAGTGATTATGATGGTATTATTTGCATGCTCTTTACGATTTATGTGTATGTTCTACGCGTGTTGCAAAGCGATTTTTCTCAATTCTGGGACAAATAAAACTGACTTGACTAGTATGGAGTTATTTTAAACAGGCTGTTTCCAAGTTTACTAGGCTTCAACAAAACTATCTTATGTTTTGGGACAGTTTTGCTTGTGAGTGTGCCTGTGTTCTCAAAGGGGGAGCCGGGGTGGTCGAATGGTAGAGCGTTGGACTTCTAATGCTCGGGTTGTGAGTTTGTATCCCGGCTGGGGCCAAATATTTGCGCTGGCTTTTTTCTCGTTGCCCCGTCCTTGATATATCACCGTATGTGGTGGAAAAGGACGTTAAACCCCCAAACACCCACCCACCCACTCACCCTGTATTCTCAAAGTACTCTAGTGGAGCATCTAATGCGATACAGTGCTGGTTACAGTCAGCGTGAGTGGTTGAAAATTCAAATGCTCCCACTCATGTCGGTAAGCCTCTCTCTCAGTTGTTACGTTCACTGCATCGTGTGTACACTTCTGTTGGCTCGGCACCAACCTCAGATGCTGTAAGTGTGCAGGTGTTGAAGTTATGTGATGCTTATCACCACCAGAACAGCTCAGTATGATTTACATGAGCATAAAAATATTACAATTTGTACCGTGGAGTTTACTGATATGGAGGGATCTATTCGTTATGCCTCAGCTCTTCAGTCAGCAACTTTTGTCTTCTCTGAAAATTTGGCAGGGCATAAAATTTTCCATCTTTTGGTCAGAGTTTCACCTCTGGCTAAAAATTTACCTCCCCCCCAAAAAGTGTTTCCACCTCTGAAGCACTGAAGAGTTTGTCAAAATGCACCAAACTGCACATAGTTTAGTCTAATTCTAAATATTTTCCTCTAAGAAAAGTGTTTCCTCATCTGAAGTACTTAATTTTTTTTTTTTTTTTTTTTTTAAATTATACTGCATCCTGTTTGCTTTTTTTTTTTTTTTTTTTAACAGACATACATACTTACATACATACATGTACGTACAGACATGTAGACATAAACATATTTGCTTACATGCATACCGCATGCTGGAACACGATACAACTGCAATTCACATGGTTATCGACAGGCATACATGTAGGATTATGTTTTCATGCATGTTATCACCCATATATATTGGACAGAATGTCAGCGAGCTTGTCCTTGAATTTGCATTGGTCTAGATTCTATGGTATACTTACTTAAAAATCATGCCAAAATCCACCAGACTGCACAGAGTTTGGTCAGATTTTTAACAAAATTCAAGGGGAGCATGCCCCTTGATCATCTGTAGCTTAAAGCGTCTGCTTTGCAGATGAACGTTCACGTCTTTGCCACTTTGTCGCTAAGTGCTACACCTCCTTTTGGATCATAGGTCATTTTAAGCCGTCATTTGTATGTCTTTCTGTCAGAATCAGGGAGAGAGTTTTCCCTTGCAAAGCAGCTGTTGTACCTGCAGACATCAGGAACCAGACGAACGGGGAATCGTACAACATGCGTTAAAATCCATTTGACGTGGTGATCTAGTTTAGCACAACACTAACAGACAAACTTTATTTATTTATTTATTTATTTTAACTTTCCCAGGGGCAGAAAATCAAAACAGAGCTAGCGGCCTTGGTTCGTGATCTCCCTGCTGATTTTGATCGCATTGCGGCTTCCAGCCAGGAGCTGGCAGAAGCTGTCAAGTATTATGACGCTTTTGTGGCCTTCCTCACAGGCAGGTGAGTAAATGAAACAGTGAGTGGAATGGTGGTGACAGGATTTAACTAGTATGTGTATGACTATTAATATTCAGACCTGCCTACACTACGCACTGACCATAGAAAACTAAGTAATTTTGGGCTTACTACGCAACTATGCATTTAATTGCCCCACTACACAATTTTTTTCCTAAATCTACGTAATTTAGCGTTTCATCAAATCCGATCTGAACTTTTGCTCGCGCCGATCCAGCTTTTTGAACGAGCCTCATTCAAAGTTTAACGATGTATAAATACATGTACCCGTTAGAAAGAAATTTGGCTAAAAACAAAACAAAACAACAAAAAAACCATACTGAGATACTATGGTAGTACACTGTAACCAGTCGAATCAAACAAGCCAAAGAATAGAATAGTTGATTTGTAGCTTAAGCAACAAGCTGGCACATTTTGGTTAGGATATGTTAGGACTACTCATTTGGCCAGGAAACTACTCGTTTGGTTTTTGGCACTACTCATGTCATGTTTGGTGGGTAGGCAGGTCTGAATATTAACCTGTTCAGTGCCCAGTGACCAAATATTCGGTTGGTACTGCATGTGTGCACCAGTGCCAGGTGAATAAAATATTTGGTCGTCTGCTGCAAGCAGTTTTAGTGCACAGAAGCACATGCACAGGAACACATAGCTAGGAAATTCAATGATGAGGGGGAAAAATAAGGACTTTGATCTGTGTTGCATATTTAGCACTGGGTAGCTACTATATACCTACCACTCAATAATTTTCTAGAATCTTTTGATTTCAGTGAACAGCCTCCGAAGGACAGCCTACAAATTTTGAAATTCGTCCAGTCTCGTGGAAATGTCACTGCGTATGAGTGGCGCACTGGGACACCGCCTGAGGTTGTAGAGGAGCAGAGTATCCGAATTGACACATCCGACGAACAAGACGACACACAACAGACTGAAGATGTAAGAAATCTTGTCGGAAAAAAGTTAGAAAATAAATAAAAGAGAAAAAAAAAAGTAAACACATAACCCCAAGAAACGAAAAAACAAACGAGGAAAACAGTGTGATAAGATATGTATTGTTCTAGAGTTACGAGGCAAACACAAAATGATTTCTGTGGTATCCTGTGGTATAAGTAACCTAAATGAGGAGTAAATCGGGATGCAGGTTGTGAATTATGACAGTTACCTCCACCATACATCGGGGATTCCAGGAAATGGCCATTCATCCTCACCATCACGATGTACTATTTGCAGGGTTTGCAAATTATCCAAAACAATCTGGAGATTTCTGGAATGAGAACTTTCAAAATTTAATTTACCGGATTGAGAACTTTTGAAAATTAAATTTTCCAGGTTCAGAAAAATTTTGTATATATTAACACCCCCCAATCATTGGTTTTCGGGAGCATCTCACACACGCATGCACACAACACACACACACACACACACACACACACACACACACACACACAAGCTCAAAAGTGATTTTCCAGATTGGGAAACCTTCCCCACTTGCACCTCCTGTCTCTGGTAAAGCGAATGGTTGAGACATCTTTGCTCCACACATTGCAGATTGACTGGGGAGCAGGCGATGACAATGGGTCCATCGACTTTGGCGAGGAGATCGATTTTGGCATCGCTGAGATAACAGTCGAAAGTGGAGGACAAGAAGTAGAGGTGAGACAAAGAGTAATATCCATTGGGCTTAGATTCATACATTGCTATAGTGCACACAGTCACACAAGAAAAAAACAATCAAGCATAGCATTTGCTTTTCGAAAAGTTTGCAGATGTTTGCTATGCCTGATGGTGAAAGAACGTGAAATAAATTGGCAGCGCGAACAATGGAACGAACAGTGTTGTGTCTGGTTTCAGAGATCTTGCAGTTACATTTTTGACATTGTTTAGTTGTCATTAAAATCCCAATCAATTATTTTGTGATTATTTGCAGGGTAATGGTGACAGTATAGACTGGGGAGATGTTGGTACCGATTCTGCGTCTTTACCCGAAGGTCGGTTTTTGTGCCATGCAGTATGGCATATTTGTTTTGGAAAGGACTGTGTTATTCATTGTTATTGGATTGGTGGCGGCTTCTAGGGAAAATATGAACAAGCATTTTGTCTTTGTTTGGGTTAGAATGCACACCAGCAGCTTAAATGCATTCACCAACGTTTAATAATAATAATAATGAGGATTTTTATAGCGCCTAATCTCCGAAGCCGGGGCTCTAGGCGCTTTACAAATGTATACGAAAATGTTTACACTGTCATTCTACTTTTTTATGGCAGAAAAAGGTGTGGCAAGAGGAGATGATGCACTGTCAGTGCTAGACAACCCGAACACCCGTAACCTATTTATAGATGACCTTATGGAGGTGAGTGCTTGCCTTTTTCCTTCGGCCAGTTTATTTATTTATTTATTTATTTTTTTTTTGCTGCCCCAACTCTTTGCCAGCTCCAGTGGTGTTCCTCCCTGGTCATGGGTGGAACCCACGGAGGACTCGGAAGCTGGGACAATTTTTATTATGCATGATGATGGACATGAGGATGATGGTATGATGATGCTATGGAGGTCCGTGTGGTTTGGGACTGCGGGACAGGGCCGCATTCCTCGCTTCCTGTCATAAATATCCCGGCATTAACCAGGCCCGGGAACTACGGCACCTGCGGTGCCGGCCGTGTAATCATCCACATCATAAGACGTGTCATACGAAGGGAAGCACCCCCAAAGTCGCACCCGTGAAGTGGGTGAAACTCGGCTGTGTGGCAACAGCCTCCCCATTGGGTCCATAGCACACCCGCTCTGGGTAGGAGCCGACCTAGGTAGGAAAAATCCCGCTTGCCTCGGCTGGGACTCGAACCCGGGTCTCCCGGTCCATGATCCGAAGTGCTAACCACTACACTACGGGGGCCGGTCAGTTTATTTGCGCACATGTACACATCTTGTTCTTATATCCAAATGGGGCGGTCGGTGGTCTAGTGGTTAAGAGACTTGTCACCAGTGTGAGAGGTAAGGGGTTTGAGTCCCACTCGGGGCAAAGAATTTTTCCTTCTCTTCCGTGGCAACGTTCTTTCGGGCCATTCATCGGGGGTTCTCTCCGGGTACTCCGGCTTCCTCCCCCTCTGCTTTGGAAATGTTCAGCCCACCAAATTTGAAAAATAAATGCAATTGAATTCTAAATTCCGAAACTTAAATAGCTGAGCTGACCCTTCGCACCACCTGATTGTAATGTGTTTATATCCAGTGTGTGAGAGAATGCGTGTGATTCACGTGAGCGTGCGTGTTGGGTTCAGTTCGTGGCGCTTTGAGCCGAGTCATGAAACTGGGTATAGCGCCTATACAATTGTCATTATTATTATTATCCAATACCATTGTTCTGTCTCTCTTTCTCAGAGATCTTGTAGAATTCATTTGTGAACAACATGCACACAAACACAAACTCTATAACAGTCAGACATTTTGTTTTCAGCTGGAATCATTTTTGAGTCAGCGCATAGCAGAGCTGCATGCTCCGGATGTGGCGATGTCTGGAAACCAGTTCCAGGGGGCGCCAGCGATCGTTCAGCTCAATGCTGAAACTGTGGAGGAGATGGAGGGCAAGGTTCAGGGTCTGCTTGGGCAGCTGACCTCGGTCCAGATGCAGCATCTGATGCTCATTCGAAGTTCACCAAGGTATTGTTGTTTTAATCTCTTTATTTCAGTATGTATTTGGCCGAGATGTTCTGGTGTGTATTACATGTACTGTTGAAAGATACATCAGAGATTCTAACTGCATAAGCTGGTCATAAGGCTAGAGTTTCGTGTGAAGCAGCAGCAGTTTTTAACACATTTCTCAAGTGGCCTGTTGGGGCATCATCTGATCAGTGTATCTATTGTCTGTCGGAAACTCACCCGTCTTAGTTTCGTCGCACAAAAGGGGATTCCTTATTCTGTAGATCTATACTCTTCTCACTGCACACACAAGTTTGGTTAGGCTGCCGTTTGCAAGGATCAGGGGAGAGAAATGGTTGTTTTGCAAGGGAGAACATTCTGCTTACATGCATCTTTGGATAGATCTGGAAATGTTTGAATTTCTGTGTCTGAGAGAAAACCAATACTGATTTGCTGGGCAGGCAAGTAGGTTCATGTGTAATTCGCGTGCGTTTAACTGTGTTTAAAATGCAAAATGTTTGATGGTTACAATGGGTACAATGTAGAGTCAGTGGAGGTTTATTTTGTGTGTTACAAAATTTAATGCAGATGAGGACACTTTCAGTAGAGTTTCTCACCCGCGTTATGTCTCCATTCCTCAGGTATGTTGATCGACTACGCGACTCGCTACGCCAGACTCTTGTGAACGCGGACAAGCTAGTGCTGAACAGCAAAACCATGAGCAGCAGGCGACGCGAGGCTCTGCAGGAGGAACAACTTCTCGAGCCACGACTCGACGCGCTCCGGCAGCACACACGCACTTTGCAAGCCCAGCTCGAGGTGGAGATCGCGGAAAAATACAAAGGACGCAAAGTGAACATCATGGGTGAAATCAACATGATATGAGGAGGCTGGATAAAGAGATAGATTATTTATTAGGATTTTCAAGATGACTGGTGAAAGAGACTAAGGCAGCGTCGCAGTCACAGTCAAAATAAAGATCATATGGTTAGTGATGCAGACCTGTGCTCATAGCAGTGGTCCCTTTGATTCAAAAATACAAAGGTCCTTGGGACCCTCCCCATATTTTTGACTTCCGTTAATCTGAAGGGTCCATAGTCTTTTCAAATTCAAATTCAATTCAAAACATCTTTATTGTCCAGTTTTAAAACCGGAAAATTTCCTTTTGGTGCCCGCACTGCACAGTTTAAAATAAAATCAGGTTAAGTATCACAGCATACACGTATACACTTTACAAAAAAATAAATAAAAAGTGGAATGACTAAAAATAAGAGTACATTTATTTTAAAAAAACTGGACTGCACACACTCGCACACGCACACACACACACACACACACTCGCACATGCACACACACACACACGCACACACACACACACACACGCACACACACACACACACACACGATGCACTGTACTTTTAAAAGCATAAAAGCATTTTTGGTATAAAAAGTCTGAAAGTCAAAACCATTTATTGTTTACAAAAGTATTCAGGTAGGAGAGATGTACATGAATTGTAGCATGTCAGCCAAAGCGAATCGGTAAGGCGAGAAATCCGCACACTGTCCAAATAGAGGATTATATTGGACAGAAAGTTTCCCAGAGTGTTTAGTCCAGTCAGACTCTGTCTGTTATGCACAGTGGCTCAGCGGAAATGCCATCCTGCAAGTGTCAGCTGCTAGTTACAGATCGCTTTTTGTTCATGGAGTTTCTGAGAGTGTTGGAAAATTACCATTCGTCACTGCAAGATGAAAAACATATGTCCCGTGTGACGCCCTGTTCTCATATTTGTGCGTCATTTTAAGACTTCTGTGCGTGCAAATACGCACACTTCTGTGTAATCGGGAACACTGCATATCATTCCACACAACACTGAAGCCGACTAACCTTGCAGCATCGAGTTTTAACTTTTACTCACAGTGGAGGTTTCAGTATGTGGAAGTGCATAGACTTTGATCTACAGACTTAGAAATCAGCGTCACAGCGCAACAGAATATTTTCTTTTTTTTTTTCTTTTTTTTTTGGTGC
Source organism: Batillaria attramentaria (assembly GCA_018292915.2). Lineage (NCBI taxonomy): Eukaryota > Metazoa > Mollusca > Gastropoda > Batillariidae > Batillaria > Batillaria attramentaria. Next base: position 884,337 of record JACVVK020000164.1, read on the forward strand.
CCCAACTCTTTTTTTGTCAGCTCCAGTGGTGTTCCTCCCAGGTCATGGGTGGAATCCACAGAGGGCTCGAAGGCTGGGGCAATTTTTATTATGCATGATGATGGAGATGAGGATGATGGTAAGATGATGCTATGGAGGTCCATGTGGTTTGGGACTGCGGGACAGGGCCGCATTCTACGCTTCCTGTCATAAATATCCCGGCGTTCACCAGGCCCGGGAACTACGGCACCTGCGGTGCCGGCCGTGTAATCATCCACATCATAAGACGTGTCATACCAAGGGAAGCACCCCCAAAGTCGCACCCGTGAAGTGGGTGAAGCTCGGCTGTGTGGCAACAGCCTCCCCATTGGGCCCATAGCACACCCGCTCTGGGTAGGAGCCGACCTAGGTAGGAAAAATCCCGCTTGTCTCGGCTGGGATTCGAACCCGGGTCTCCCGGTCCATGGTCCGAAGTGCTAACCACTACACTACGGGGGCCGGTACAGAATATTTTCTAAAGCAGATAAAGTTTTGGGTAGGATGCAAAGAATGAAATACAATATCTGAAAACCACAGACTTTGATAAAAAGAAAAGTTGTAATACATTAGCATTACACTTTGGAAGGCAAATTCTGCATGGTATTCAATTGAATGTCTTGTTTATGATGTAAACTGACCTGTTGTTAATAAAAGTATGATGAAACCGCATCTTGGACTGTAACTTTTCCTCCTGCTCCAAGATGATTTTTACATTATGTGAATCATTCAGAGGAAGGTCTACTGCAGATCAAGTTTGGGAAGAAAACACATATTTATGAATACATACATTGAAACAAACAGAATAAACACACACACACACACACACACACACACACACACACACACACACAGCATGAAGAATACACAGGCCGGATGTTTGCATACTTCCAAGAATTTCTGACAGCAAGTCTGTTACAGAATGTGCATTAATTTTGTGTGTTTTGCAATGGATGCATAAATTACATGATCTAGATATACTTGATTGAAGGTTGATCAGCTTGTTGCTTCATACAAAATTCTGGTAACATTTGCTACTGCTGATCAGGTTTGAAATCCCCCACTCCCCACCCCCCCCCCCCCCCCCCACCCCAAAAAAAAAAAAAAAAGCAAGCAAAACACAAAAAGAAATTGAACAACTGAAAAAAAGAAAGCTCCCCAACAAAAATACCAACATAGTACAGACAGTCTCATCGTGTAGCAGTACAGGGTTCAGCAGACAGAGTGGAAAATGCACATTGATACACTCAACTGAATCTCAAAGCAGTTAACAGTTTCACTTTTGCGGTATGACAGTAGCATGATAAGATAACTATCTTGGTAGTTCTACTTACAACAAAAAAAACAAAAAACATTTATTTGCACATATTCAGCCAAAAAAATAGCTGTACGTTTAGTACCACACAATAAATAATGGATTAGGATCTGGTTGTCCTGTTGTTGAAATCTTGATCTGCCGTTCAGTATCTGTGTGAACAAAATAAAATTAAGGAAAAAAGTAAAAGGAAAAAAAGCCGTAGGAGAAAAAAAACTATTTAAAAAAAAAAAAAAAAAAAACCTTTCAAAAAAAGTCCACATGCGGCATAATTAGTTAGGTCGGCCACTTTACAGACAATAGAAATCAGTTAGAGGTTGAGCCAGAGAGGATCCAGTCAGGACTTGCTCCCCTTGGTGGCCTTTTCTTAATTAGGAACGCGATATCATACGCGTGGACGTTTTTCAAAGTCCTTGTTCTTAGCGTACTTTCAAGGACTTCGTCCGTCTACAACCAGATTTCTTCTTCTCCTCGCCACCATCTTGGTTCGAAGTTTCTTTGCTGCTCTCTTGGATGTCCTTCAAATACCGATCTTTTAACGAACCATGGCGCGTGCGGGCCAGCCCTTTGGCTGAAATCTGAAACTGCCGTTTGGGTTTAGTGTCTGCGTCACTGTTAGCGTCATCCAAACTGGATCGAGATTTCGCTGCTGATCTCTGCGAAGTTTGCAGTTTCTGCGGAGGCGTATGGTCAGTTTCAGCACTCACTGAGCCTGGTTCGGTCTTTGAGTCTGCCGCACGAGATGCAGAGTTTGCAGCTTCGTTCCTTTGTTGCTCGGCGTAGTTGAGGATGCTTCGGTGGAGTAGGATCTCTTGCATGGACTTCTGCCGCACCATTTTGGCCAGCGGTTTCCTCTTGGTCTTCGACGGAGGGTCGCTGCCTAGCCTCGGACGATCTCTCGTGTCGGGTGACCTGACTGGACGTTGTTGTCCATTGGCAGAGACGTCAGCGCCGATCTGAGGCAGGAAGTCTTTCTGAAACGGTTTGCTGGGACCGAGGCTGTCGCTGAGCTTTCTTTCCAGAGCCTCGCTGTCAAAGCGAGGCGTCTGCAACACACCGTTGTTGTCATCACCGTGGTCTGAAAGTCGACCCGAACAGGACTGAGGCCGACTGGAGTTTCGACTGGAGTTTTGACCTTTCCTCAAGGTCACGCCGCTTATTGACGTCACCGACGATGTGACGTCATCGCCTCCGTTGAGGTCAGCCAACTGTCCAGTCCTGAATTTTGTGGGAGATTTCAGCGGGCGTCGCACCGAGCCGATAGCGAGGGGATCTCCAACCCAAACTTGACTCTCGTCCTGAAAGAAACCAACAGTAATTGCACGCCTTTTGAATCACGAGGATTTTTCAAATCTTGAAAAAATTTACACTACCGGGTTATGCAATATTGTTAATTGTTCGATGTCCAACAGACCTCGCCAGACAAAACAGTTTTAGCCAATCACAAAACAGTTCGATGGGGTTCAAAGTTCCAACAAGCGTTCATATAAAAGCGGCCTCTCGTGTGTGTATGGTAATTTATGACGGAACTTACATGTAGATAACCCGCAGGGGAAAAGGAAGAGAGGCCGGCCTCGCAACAGCTGAAGGCGGGGAACTGAGGAAGAGCTATATAAGCAGGGGACCAACTGAACTGGAGTAGCAAGAATAGCCCAGAACAGAGTGCGATGGCGAAGGGTTGTCGATGACCTATGCTCCACTAGGAGCCAGGGGCCTAAGTAAGTAAGTAAGTACATGTAGATAGGGGTCGAGGCGGGGCGGGGGAGTATGTGAAATGAATTGATCGACAGTGTTCAGGGTTGCAAGCACAGTTCCCTTGGACGCGTAATATGACGGCAGTCCTGCACGAAGAAAAGTTAATCAAAGTAGGGTAACCGCAACGATAGCTAACAGAAAATGGAAACTGAGACTTGACTTACCTGCAGGGATGATTTTAAGGAGGAGCTGGCGGCTGCCAGGAGGGCGGGGGAGGAGGGCTGACGACACAGCTTGGGGTGGGGGTTGCTGGCAGGGGAGGCGACTGTTGCCGGACCAGAAGACGAACCTATTGTCGACCCTTCAGTCGCTCGCAGTCGGCAAAGTTTCCTGTGCAGAGGTTCTGCAACGAACGAGGAGAAGGAGTGTACTTTATTAACGTAAAACAAAGGCTTCGAGATGGGACGAGTGATGGCGAAGCCTAAGTTAGACATAAGGCACCAAAAGACCCCAACAAACAAACAATCAAACACACCAAAATATTCGTGCTTACGGTAACATGCCGCCAAAAATTGGAGCAGGTAGGTCGGATTTCTCTCTCTCTCTCTCTCTCTCTTTTTGTTTTGTTTTTGTTTTTGTTTGGATAAGGACCATTGGCTTGAAGGTGAACAACAGTTTTAATAACATTTTAAAACTGGCCCACCACAGCTTCATTTGTAGCTTACCAGCTTCTGCAGCAGCACCCAGACGACAAGGGAAAGTGATTGGATACGGATCCAAGACACAACTGGTCGTTACGTCACTGCTGCCTGCTGTGCCTTCGTCATCTGTCGCCGACCCTGAGAATATTAAACAATAATTAACTTGACACATTTCGTACCACATACGGGGATTTCCCCGTCCGTCTGGTTCTCTTGCACTCTCAATGCTCGGGTCGTGAGTTCGATCCCGGCTGGGGCCAAATATTTGTGCTGGCTTTTTCATCGTTGCCTCGTCTTTGATATCACCCTGTGTGGCGGAAAAGGACGTTAAACCCCCAAACACCCACCCATCCACCCCCTGGTTCTCTTGCCACCGCATCTGTCTTTTTTTTTGTTTTTTTTTAATTGAGTGTTTTATAATTTGAGATTTGACTTGATAACTCAACATAATTCACTCTGTTTTATTGTTAAAGTGCTTTTGCGAACATAAATTATGGTGTACTCATTAAACTTCCAGTCTGCTTGCGCAGGGCAAAAGGTACCGAAAACGTTCTTTTCATCGAATGTGAATCAGAATCAGTCACGGGAGTCACAATATAACATCTAAAATCATTTTCGAGTCCCAGTCTGTTCAGGAATGGACAGTAGGCTCAAAGGAAGTCGTATTTTTCTAATATTAGAAGCCACGACGTCGGGAAAACGGTCGCGATGGCCAAATGAAACATCATTCTATCTGACAAACAAACCTAGAGCTTCGAACGCGGCGTTAGGAACATACAGGCTGTAAGTTCGATGGTCGGCCACTGACGCTTTCCAGACCTCTGTTCCGCAGGCGGTTTGTGGAGTAATGACCGGGGTTTTATTCATTACAGAGATACGCAAAATTATACAAGACTTACAAGAGAATCACCCAGTCTTTCCTCTGCGTGTAACATTCGTAAAACAGGCGTTGGCTCGGTCATAACCCGATTACCTGGTGTCCGATTTTAGCCTTCAGTCAAGCGAATAATGAAAGATAACGACATGGTAACGTTAACCCACCAAGGCACACCGCTGGCCAATGGCTCGTTTAGTCATTAAGTCTGACGTGGACCAATCAAAGTATACGGTTTCCAATTAGTTTTGCTTCGCGTGCTGTGCTATACTGTCAACTGGCAGTGCGATCTCCACCATAGTGTACAGACAAGGTAAAGAGATGACGCTTTGTTCGTGTGGCGTGTGACCGTTCTCAATGGCACGCAGAACCTATTGCGTCACCACCTCTCTCACACGACGTGGTCACCCTATCAGTACTGCTCGCGGACGCTGCTTGTCATAGGTACAACAACAAAGTTTGACCACAGCAACAACAACCACAGTACGTCGCGTACCCGGTTGTAAAAACACTGCAAGCTCTTCAGAATTGCTTTGGGTAATCTTAATCAAAGTGTGATTAAATCAAATTATGCACTGTCACATAGCCCCTACCTAGTCCATGTACTCCATCCCAGAAGCCCCCCTCCCCACCCCCACCCCCTCCTCCCTTCCCCATTCGAACCCCTCCCCTCTGTACAGTTGTGATATATGCCTCAATGTGAACAGACTACCTGTAGCCATGCTGGCTGAATGGATACTTATGAATATTTAGACATATGTGCCTGTACCCCCTGATGGGGTTTCTGGAGATAAAATAAAACTGAAACTGAAACCCAAACACACAAAAGCCTGATGTCTCCCTTAACGCTTAAATCGCAAGTTTACTTGAAATCTCCACATCACTAGAAGCCACTGCAACTGAGCCACTGTGATGCAATCTTCAGTGGTCTTGGGCGTAGCGGGGGAAGGCCCACGCCTTGCGTAATAGTGGCTTGAAGTGGCTCCTACTGTTGTCATCATTAGCTTGCTTTACGTCCTATGGCTGTTGGCCCAGCGCACGGTTACACGACTGCCAGTCAGCATGTTGCCGTACTCGGCTGCCTGCTGGCGGGCAAGTGTTCCGCGGCACACGCAGCCTGCGGCGTTGCAAGGTTTGGGCAGTGACTGGTCAGTTGGCTGTACGGGGCTGCCAGTGGCTAGCTGGCTGCCAGGAAAAATAGAACGGCTTTCTATTCCCGCGCCAGCACCGGCAAGGGGGATTTGCCAGCTGGCAGCCAGCGATTTAATTAGGGTTGCCAGCGTTGCCAGCCCTGCAAGTACCAATCCTGGCAACGTGTAGCAGCGGCCCTTAAGGACAAGTTGTTCCTGGCATGTGTCTTTGGCTGCTTGGCTGGACGAGTGTCTTTGGGGTGTGTGAGGGCTGTTTTGCTTAGCTTTGGGCAACGTCAGAGGATCTCTGCTTGGCTCTCAGATGCCTGGTCTGGGTTTGTTTTTTAGTGCCTCGGTCTGTTCTGTCATCCGTACTTCTGCCTTCCTACTGCTGTGCAGTGGCCTGTCCTTTGTAACCATACAGCAGGCAGGGGGTTGGTCGGGCTCCGATTATTGACGCGCAGATAGCTCAGTAACCTCTTGTACTAAGAGATAAACCTCACCTCGACAGAATCTCAAATTCATCAGTCGCCAGCATCATGGACACTTTCAAGGCGACAGCGACGAGAAGCACAAACACAACTTGTACAGTGACAAAACCGAGCACGGCTTTTACTACCGTCACGAGAATCCCCGAAAGAGCTTCTTTCGTGTAGCAGTCCTCATGTTGGTGAAGCGCACAGGCCACCAGATGCTGTGTCACAACTACTGTCACCAAAGCCAGCGCCACTTTCTTATCCATTTTGCTTGTGGTTTTTTTTTTTTTTTTGGTCCGGGCTTTGAGTTTCAGGTTGGGTACAGCTGTTTTTGTGAAGCAGCAAGTACGCTACCGGAGGCACGGAAAAGGTAAACTGATGACGATGTGCGAAAGAATTATGAAAAATAAAGGAAAAGAAAAACGAACAGTGGTGCCGATAGAAGCACAAAGAAAATGTCGGAATTAAAAATAAAAAAAAGCGAGTGAGTGAGAGTTACTTCCCCTAGGTTGCTTACGCAAGAAACACAAAATAAGCCGTAAGTTTGATACCGATGACGTAATTTTGATAACGACGACGTAATTTTGATACTGATGACATAAATTAATGTTCCAACCAGTGTGCACGTATACAGATTTTTTCCCCCGAATTAATGAATGATCTGCTTGAAAATCTCAGTGGATTCTGCTATTATTATTATTATTATTATTATTATTATTATTATTACCCAGTTCTTTGTTGCTTGAGTCCGGGTGTGACCCACTTAAGGGCTTGGCGTTGCGGTCCAAGGTTAATTCATGCAGCAGATGACGCATTTCCGCTTCGTCACGTGACAGCTGACGTACAAGTTCCCGACGCTGGTCGTCGATTCGCTGCTTCTGCCGCGCGCATTCTTTTTCGTGAACGTTGTTGCGAAGCACCGCTGTTTTTTCGTTAGAGCTGCTGTGATTGGTGGCACGAGGTATGTCAGAGCTGTTCTGATTTGTCGAGTAGGTCGTTTCACTCATTGCGAATGGATTCTGAAAATTAAGGAAATGTAAAGAAGAGAGGTACAGAGGAAACAGACTAAAAAATTGTCAAAGAATTAACACATTTTACACATGCAACAGAAAAATGTTCGAAATTATGCTTTAGCAAACTATGCAGTACGGCCACAAAAACGTTTATGGGAAAAACAACGGCAACAACAACTCAACTCACGAATCTTTGCCTAGGCCCGTGTGTAAAGCTCGAGGTTAATTTAACCCACGGCTACGGGCCTAACCCAGACTAGGACAAAAGAAACCCCCAAACAAAATTAAATAAAAAATTAAGCGAAGAAAGAAACACAAAAATCCTTCTGTAACGGCATAGGCACCTTGCTGGAATGGGCCCACTTCCTGATCTTAAAAAAAAAAACAGGAAAAAAAAAAACCACAAAAAACTTTAACCCTAGAGTTAGTTTAGTTTGAGGTTAGACTCTAACCCGGGGCTAATCTCCCTAACCCCGACTTTTACATGCGGGCCCTGGGCTTTATTCGACACATACCACCACAAGATTTGATGTGTCACTCTATCAAGATCGAACACTTTCCGTTATTATAAACACACACACACACACACACACACACACACACACACACACACACACACACACTAAAAAAAAATACAAACATAATCATTATCATCACCAAAAACAAGAACATAAACAACGACATCAACATCGACAGCAACAGCAACAAACACGTCACTGAACAACAACAAACACATCAACACCACCATCACCAACAACAAACACAACAGCGACAGCCTCACATGATGACTTCAAACAGCATCCTACACCACACAGTACGAACCTAACAGTTTCACCTTCTCCTTTATATCAGTCATACACAGCGTCGTGCGTAGCCTATATACCGTGCACGTGCGATCCGAAACAATACCCTACAATGAATGTTTCCATCGAAGAAAAGAAAAACAATTTTAACACAAGGTTGTGAGACGACGTTTCTGAATTGTTTCTGTGACCTGCAAACATCTGGGTTACGCGCTTGGCGCGTATATTGTGAAACTAAACACGCCGTGAAGTATTGAGGTTGTCTCTCTTAAAGGAGACAACTGGAGGAGAAAGATTTACTGCATGTGGAACATCGCACAACGCCGAGAAAGCGAGCCAGCAATGCCTTGTTTCTCTGTACACAGCTTTCTACGTCTTGCTTAGTTAGAAATCCGCATTTATCCTAGTTTGGAAAGGAGGGGTTGGTTGGGGGTGGGTGGGAAGGAGAAGGGTGACGAGAGGGAAGGGGGTGGGGTGATAGCGGATGGATTGGGAGGGTTAAGAAGGGGGTGGGGTGGGTAACGCGTGAAACAAGCCAGTGATATCTCTGGTTCTCAACTTCCGGAGGGGTGGGGGTGAGTGTTTGGGGGAGGGGGGAGGCGGGGGGGGGGGGGGAGTTAAACAGATCCAGCATGTACACTGTATCTGATTTGCAATTGCTCGTGTGAACGTTGTTGCGTGTTTTGCGTTTTATTTTTTGTTGTTGTTGTTTTTGTTGTTGTTGTTAACGATTGTGTTGCCATTCTGCGCTCTGTATTCTGTATTCAAATAATATTATTATGCATGTACGTTCATATCCAAATTATGACTAAGTCTGATCAACACTGACGTAAACCTATTTATAGATGTTTTATCAAAGTTGTCATAGTTTTACTACCCCCCCCCCCCTCCACACACACACACACACACACTCCACCCCTATATCTGCAGCACACAAACGCTTTCCGCTACACATTATCTTTTCCATGAAGAACAATTTCGAAATGCACAGAGTGTCGTAGCTTGATACAGGATCCTCGTTCTGGTAAGAGTCAATCAATATTTTGTTACTCCTTCGTAAGATTATGAGAAACGCTCTCTCCCCCCCCCCCCACCAACACCCCCCCCACCACCCTCCCACCCCCCTCCCCCCCCCCCCCCCCTCCCAGTAAGTCACTCCGTGCTACAAATGAGAAGGGTTAAGTGGCTTGTGTCATACTGATGGCTTCCAATCTGCGTCACGTGTTTGACAGTCTGTCTGGGACACTTGCTTTAGGTGTTGGGCTTGTGATATTGTATTTACAGAGGATCGCTGTTCTGGATGGGTAGAAGTTTTGAGTTTGTCACATTACTATGGAAACAACATAAAAATTGCCCCAACTTCCGAGCCCTCCGTGGATTCCACCCATTACCTGGGAGGAACACCACTGGAGCCGGCAAAGAATATTGGCAGAAAAAAAAAATTGTTTCAATCAACAGTGGCAGAGTCAACCACGGGGATAACTAAAACAACAGCTGCACCATCACCATCACTACCACCAGCAACAACAACGACAACATATTCCATACCTGATGCACGGACTTATCCCACGCCACTGACACTTGCTCGTTCACATTGTCGCATAGCCCGATTCTGCGTCAGGAGGCCTGAGTGAGAATCCTATATTCACAATGGCTGTTTGGAGAACTGTGTGGGCGGCGGTGATTTTCACTGGGCTTTGATTGGGTGGCAATTTGGGGTGGAATCACAGGTGTGACAACTGTAAGATCCTCCCATGACACTGCAGCCGTTAGAAATTCCGAACGAAGTCGCTGTACGTTTTCGGTCGCCCGACAGGGCCACAAAAACTGAAATTATAGGTATCAAAATCCGAAACAACGAAAGGGACTGTACTGTTTACTGATAGCGGCTGGTACAAATTTTCACGCATGCGTGATCGTATATCAACGCTTGAATCACTCATCTACCCGCGCGTAAACAGCTTTTCAACAGTAAGATGCATTCCTTTTCAGGTTCTTCTTTTAGTTTTGCTTTGTTGCTCCCTGCTGCACGCACTGACTTGGATGCGCCACGGACAGAAGATTTCCAACCGTGTTTTCCCAACAGTGCGCTACAAATTGTAGTCCATCGAGTTTGTAGTACGCGAACTACTTTTCACACTGCACTACACACACCCTGTTCCGATATTTCACACTAAATACGTGACCGATCCACTGCGTGATTTTGATATCACAGCACGAACATAGCTAATTTTCCTTCTGCTTGCGACTGCTTTTTGTCAGCCGGGTTGACTAACTTTCCTCGTTCTCCCACGTTTAGCTAGAACCACACGAGAAGAACCAGTTTTGCGCTGCAACACCTAATCACGAACATCCTTGTTACAATCAGCTGGGCTTGTGACAGATTGATTTTCAGGAACCAACACAGAATTATCGTGCTCAAACGAGGCAGAGGTGCGGACTCATGTGCGCTGTGATCCCCTGTTGTGCTTGTCAGAGGCAAGTGTTGGTCTTCGCAACATGCACCGTTTCAGTTGGTGGGAGGGTACACAGTTTGCTCGTGTGTGCACGAGTGGTCAGACGGTACAAACTAGAGCACTCGAAAGCGAGGAGACGGGTGGGTTGGTGGATGTTTAACACACACACACACACACACACACACA
>JACVVK020000164.1:902500-907500 GCA_018292915.2 Batillaria attramentaria
AAATAGAAAGAGAGAAGAAGCATAAAGATGATTTGTTGTTGTTCTTCACAGAACAACCAAACCTACGCCTTGAGTACAAGAGCAGCTAGATGCGTTGTAATAACCTTTTCAAGAAGCCACAATATCAAAATATAATTATGTAATTATTGTAATTATTCAAATAGGGACCAGCGGTATACCAACGCAAGGTACATAACCGCAAGAAAAATCGGGGACCGACTCCACGGGTAATCTCCCTTTCAAGGTAGCTGATGATTCTGCTGTGCGGCAATCTCACTGGATCTCTGTGAAATACAGAGCAGAAGTACACAGCAGAACGTAACCTGCAACGAAGCTCGTTGTTTTGTAAGCAAACGCTTTTAACTGCAGGCGCGTAGGAAGATGCTGAGAGGAAGGGGTGCCCACTAAGTCGGGTGAGCCATACGGCCGGGGCGAAGAAGGGGGGGGGGGGGAGGTTTTGTGTGTGTGCGTGTGTGTGTGTTTTGACTGCCAAGGATTGTGTCCTGCGACAGCAGAGCAGGGGGGCCCCACCACTTCTTTTCAAAAGAAAGGGGGGCCCAAAGATATTCGGGCCCCCTTTCCAAAAATCGAACGGGGGCCTGGGCCCCCAGGGCCCCCGTGGTTCCTACGCCCCTGAACTGTCAATAAGAACATCACAATATTTACAAGATCTGTCTGTCTGTCTGTCTGTCTCTCTCTCTCTCTCTCTCAAGCACACACACATAGACACACACGGACACACACACAGACAGAGAGACAGACACAGGCAGACAGACAGACAGACAGACAGACACACACACACACACACACACACACACACACACACACACACACACACACACACACGCATGAACGCACGCACACACGTACACACACGCACAGATAACTCGCTTCTGTGGTACGACATGTTTTAATAAATCTACTGTAGTATGAGCGTACTCGTCTTTATCGTCCTAAGTACTGACCTGTGAAGACACACGACGCACAGACACGAAAGACAAGTTTCGGCGCAGACTAAACACTGGAAGAAACTTTGTTTTGCAGATACAAAATAATACTTTGACGTCAAGTTCACTGACGTCACTGTTTGTTGTTGTCTTATGAAGGTTTGAAGAGCACAGGTCAATTGCTGAGCGCGAGTACCTTTTACGTCATTGTCACTTGAGGCTTTTGGAAGATATTATCTTGGCTAATTTTCGAAAATTTACGTTTTATTCAGTTCGCTTTTTCACTGAAAATTGTATTAATGCCGAAAAAACAAAAAAAAAGGAGGGGGGGGGGGGACCCCTGAAGAAACCGAGAAGCCCGGCTGTCATGAAATAAATTATGTCACTAGGCCTTTTCCTCTTTGATAGTTATATCAAAGACCGTTTCCAAGATCTTTGGTTATATCGACGCGATCCGTCCCTGCGTCATGGAGCAAATACGAGTCCGTATTCAACCAAGTTATGTGATGTAACGACTTTATCATCCTTTTTAAGTTGTTTCTCTATAGAGAAACAACTTTATACGATGGGGCAGATTTTGCTACGCGCAGCAGCAAGTTTCAGTCGTACAAAACAAGGCTGTGACGTTTCTCCAGACAATACATACTTTCACGCACACTGTGACGTAACGAAATCTGCGTCATAAACACTTGACGTGCACACTATGCTGCTGCGTTCATTTTGGCGGGAGTTGTGAGACGCGCGCGCGCGCGCGCGCGCGCGCGCGTGTGTGTGTGTGTGTGTGTGTGTGTGTGTGTGTGTGTGTGTGTGTGTGTGTGTGTGTGTGTGTGTGTGTGTGTGTGTACGGATGTAATGATGGCTATCTCCTAAACCACCTCGTTGGAGGGCTTTTTACTTTGAGATAAAATGGGAATTCACCTTCTCCAGACCTACCTATCACGATTTTTATCCTGCCGCATTTTTAGAAGAGTTATCGCCGATTTAAAATAAATCGGTCATGTTACGATTTTTTTCGAAAAAGTTGTTCAAATTCCTTATACCCATAGAAGATCCGCATAGATCACCACCAACCGTGTAAAATTGTGTGTGTGCGTGCGTGCGTGCGTGCGTGCGTGCGTGCGTGCGTGTGTGTGTGTGTGTGTGTGTGTGTGTGTGTGTGTGTGTGTGTGTGTGTGTGTGTGTGTGTGAGCCGAGGTGGTCGAATGGTAGAGCGTTGGACTTCTAATGCTAGGGTCGTGAGTTCGTATCCCGGCTGGGGCCAAATATATATGTGCTGGCTTTTTCATCGTTGCCCCGTCTTTGATATCACCCGTTTGTGGTGGGAAAAGGACGTTAAACCACCAAACACCCACCCCACCCACCCACTCGCGCGCGCGCGGGCGTGTGTGTACGTGTGTGTTGTGTTGTTTTGTTTTTTCTCATTATCTAGTTTAAGTATGTGTGTATTTATCCATGTATTCTTTCTCCGCCTTATGGGGAACATTTATTATGGATGACGTTGTTTAATATTCAATGCCCCTAGGGAGTCCTGAATGAGAATCTTGACTTTACCTGGAAGCTTTATCCAGGAAATCTCACACTACTTAACTCACACCTGAAAGTCCTCTGTTCTGTTTGGTAACGTGATGAAAAACACCCCCCTCCCCCCCAACTCCAAAAAAAAAACAACAACAACAAACAAAAAACAAACAAAAAACAAACAAACCAACCCCCCCCCCACCCCCTAAATAAAACAAAACAAAACAAAACAAAACAACAACAAAAAACGTCGTTGTGATTAGACTCACAACGTAACTGACGTCGAGTTTTAAGACTTTGACACGTAAATACACGGCAGTTTATCGCTTGGATTTGTTTCACGATGGGTAGAACTTGCCTCACTCTCCGAACATTGAACCGACACAGTATTATTCGCGCCAAGCAGGTGAAGTACGCGCTCTGTTCTCACATGCTTGGATCGCAAAGAAATCCGGATCAGGTCCTCTACTGCAGCCGGCGTCCACTTGGGGATCTCAGAGTGCAGCTTGCTGATCATCTTCTTCATTCGAGTTGCTTCTCTCTGTTTCTCCCATCGCTCGGCAAGGCCGTTCAGCGTGTAGAGAAACGGGTTGAAGGCAGAGTTGAGAGGCAGTACAAAGATGACGGCCCAAACATTGGCCTGACCGGGGATGGGTAAACCATGATTGGCTAGAAGACCCAACAGGCCGATTGGAAACCAACACAGGAAGTCGGTGAACACGATCAGAAAGAGGCGACGTGCAATGGTCAACTCTTGCTGACGTCTGTCTGTACCGAACTTTGAACTCGCAACCCGTACTGAGAGAAATATAAAAACCTGGCTAGTGCCGATGAGAAGAAAGAGAACAAAGTTGAGGACGATAAAGACGCCAAAGGCGTACTGCTGTCCCTGGTACTGTTGCCGTGTGATTGGTAACGGGAGGCAGACACCACTCTGTCCGTAAAACTCCCACTGAGCTATCAGGGGCACAGCGGCCAGCGTTACACCGACTATCCAGGCCAAAACACAGGCAATAGAAGCTGACATGGTGTTCATGTGAAGGTTGGACTTGAGAGGGAAACACAGCACGAGAAATCGATCAAGAGTCACGAGACAAATAGCAAACGCCGACACTTCTGAAGACACAAATCCTATAAAGCCCGCCATCTTACACACACTACTGTCTTCCCATACAGACTCATTGGCCACATAGACACCACGGAAATACAAGTCAGCTGACCCAATCACCACCATGTAGACTCCCATTAGAAGGTCAGCACCACACAGATTGGACAGCAATATTCGTGACGTCTTTTGAGCTCCATGCTGAGTTGCAGAGAACAGCCTGTAAACCAGCGAAGCAACATTTCCAACGATAGCAAAGACTGAGAACCCCCAGAGAAAAGCTCTAAAAAAGTCCAGTCGTAACAGATCTGAACAGGAAGAGAGTTCATCTTCCGGCGCATAGCATTCCGTCAGACTCAGAGTGGAGGTGAAATACCGACAACACAGCTTGTGGTTGTCGGAGTACAAAACCTGCAGCTGATTCAATTCCCAAAAGACATCTTGGTCAAACGTTTGAATGTCATTGCCCCGAAGATCTAGAATTGTTAACTCTGGTAAATATCCCATACTCCTGCCTTCAATAGACGTCAGGTTCGTGTTCTTTACAGTCAGCACTTGTAGCATGAACAATTCAGCTTGTACTAGTAGGGAACGGAAAGACACATCAAACGTTGTTAAGAAAGGATTTCCTGACAGATCTAACATGGTCAAAAGAGGAAGTTTTTCTAGAATCAGGGAATTGAATCCTACCAGTAGATTAAAGCTCAGGTCAAGTACTTTCAACATGGCCATGTCAGTCAAAGTGATCTTTTCCAAACCACAAAATGAAAGATTCAAAAAGTGAACATACTCCATGACGCTCACATTGTCAAGGGAAGGTTCAGGTGTCCCACTCAAGTCCAGGTAACGCACCTGAAGATGCTGCAGGGGATCAAACATAACCGAACACGTGTAGGCGTGACCTTCGCACGTGCAGTTGTCAGGACACGTCAGATCACAATCCAATTCATCATCCTTGTTTGGACAGTGGTGAATACCGTCACACACATGGTCTTTGTGCACGCAGAGTCCCACATCTTGACACCGATAGTACCCAGGACACGTCACATTTTCCTTCGCGATGTTTTCGTCCTCTCCGAGCGGGCAGTCCAGTTCTTCGTTGTTTATGAGAAACGATGGAAGACAAAGACCATTGGAGCAACGAAATTCACTCTCATGGCAATCCCGAACTTCGCTCAGGACGGCCATACCACTTCCATCCAATGTCAGAGACGCTGGGAGTTCTTTACCATAGTTTATTGGTAAAGGAAAGCTATATTGACAGGAATCGAAATGTCTGGCGTACGTCACAAGAACACAGCCTACACCACCACACAACACATGCGGTCGTTTACAAATGGCGCAGTCCTCTTCGTCCGTACCATCAAAACAATCAGGCATTCCGTCACAGCGAAGTGAGGTTGGTATAGTCTGAGAACTTCCGCACACAA
>JACVVK020000164.1:912500-930000 GCA_018292915.2 Batillaria attramentaria
TCTTATTTGTGACCCTCCACCACGAAATGAGTCTTCTTGTGCTATTTGTTCATGTTACAAGACGTCTCATTTCGTGGTGGAGGGTCACAATTATTTTGGTCGTAATGACTTTACGAACAATGAACATTTTACGACAATACCCTGAACTGTAAGTGGGTCCTTGACTTTTCGTGTATTTGTTTTAAGTTTGGCAATGAGAAAAACCACCTCATTCATGAATACAAAAGACAACACTCAGAACACCATCAAACATAGTGCCCATTTGCCGATTCATTTTATTCAATGAACGCAAACCGATAACATAAAAAAACCTTTTTGTCATAAGACGAACAGTGTAAGAATATGTGCAGAGATAATATTAACACAAAAACGCAAAAATTGTGCTACGTATACCAAAATCTCAAAACCTTTCTTTTGGGTTTGAAAATGTTTTCGCAATAAATTCACTGGCTAAAATAATCATGACCTAATTTGATAAAATGTTTTGACTTTGTATGTATGCTTTCTACGGTTTATATAATAATAATAAAAAATCTTTTTAAATATACAACATCGTCATGAGAAAGTAAATTATATTTGTATACATATTCTTTTGCACACAGCAGCGTTTCAGTAGGATGAGGTGTATATATAATTATATACAAGTATCAAAGAACAACAAAACTTGAAACGGTAATAAACAGTAATAAACAGACTAAGAAAATGCTTCAGTACATGTGTGTGTATTTTCATACAGGCCCGAAAAAAATTCATAGGCTGCTTCGGGAAACTGCATAACACAGATACAATCAGTCGATCAATTTGTCCATTTTGGATAATTTGCAATTCAGTCGCCTTTTCCCCCGTGTTTGGCGGGTGGTTGTATTGGGTGAGGTGGGCTAATGGTAAAGACGTTGTCACCTGTGCGAGAGGTCCCACTTGGGGCAAAGAATGTCTCACCAAAGACTGTCTAGAAGCGTTCTTGTATTTGCTGTCCTTTGTAAGCAAGTTCGGTGAAATGACAGAAATGACGGAACGCTTGGATACCCCTGGTTCGACCGACAGTAGACGTATGTTTACAACGACCTTACACGAAAAGGCGTGATTTTTCAAGTGTCATAACGTTGCGACGATGTGAGCATTTTTTTAGCAGCCGATGCTGGTCTGTGATGATTGAAAAATAGAGTCGTGGCTCTTTCAAAGTCGGGCGCTGTCTCACTCCTTTAGCATGCTGAGACGAGACTCGTAACTGTTGGTGGTCGCCCTAAGACGTCATCGGTTTTCTCCCCTCCACATCCACGGCCGACAACCCTTGCGGATTCTTCTCTTCTCTCCTCTCTTTGCAAAGAGTTGTTTACCCTGCTGTCTGCTCTTTCTTGCTTGTCGTTCTTACCAACGCGCTCGAATGGAGGTGTAGCAACACCAGTGCTTGTTTCTATACGTAAGTAAAGTTTTCTTTGGATGTCCCCTTTTGAATCCTTAAGAGATGGCGAATTTGTTTCTTCAGAAGTAGTCTGTACGTCGCCTGTGTGATCCACGTCTATTGGACGGTGAATGATTTCTTCACCGGCTTCGTACGAAATCTGGGGTATCGAAGCACTGATTGCTTCAACCCTTTCTTCCTGGTAATCTGTGTTCCTCGCGTAAGACCGACCTCTGGCCATCTCTTCTTTCGCATATGTCGTGTCGTAAGAGGTTTCTGCCTGATGTTTCATGCCATCGCCATGATAGTTTTTGTGGTGCATATTTCCCGTGGAAGAGATTCCCTGAGTGTGTGTAATCGCTGTCCGTGTCAAAGCGTGATCAGATGTTGAACTGTCCTCGTGAGTATCGCTCTTTCTGTCATCCTGAAGTGTTGACTGTTGGAGTCTTGCTTCTCCTGCAGTTTCAGACGATAGAGCAACTGGCGTGTAGTCTTTGTCGGTCTGTACCTCTTTGATGTCTCTACCAATGGTTTCTGTATTCTCCTCACAACCTGCTCTATATATTCCTCCCTCGTGAACAACATTGGCTTTGATCATGGGCCGACTGCTATCCTCGTTCATAGCGGATGTTACGGGCGTGAAATCTGCAGTAATGACGTCTTCTCTTGGTGAAGTGATATCTTCATCGACCTGTTCGCTCACATCTTCATCGGTCAGAATCCTGGACATCCCCCTCGTGTGGCTTCTTCTGGAAGGGAGGTAACTCTCGTGAACAGAGGTTCCGTCCCCTGGTTCCCTCTCAGCCATCTCATTTTCCGCGTCGGAGTTAGCTTCGGGCCACTGGGAACTTGGACCGGCGTCCTGCCCAGTCTTTTCGTCCTGCTGAGAAACTGCTCTTTGTTGTGAGATTTTGTCTTGTCGCGGCGCTTTCTTAGTGTTTGGTCGAGGAGTCGCTTCTTTCCTCGAGATTCTTCCTCCCTGTCGAGATGATCTGTCAGTGTCCTGCCGTGATGCCGGTCTTTTGTCTGGTCTTGGGGTTTGCTCAGTCCCCGGCCTCGATGCTCCAATCACGTGCCGCCGAGATGTCTGCTCGGTAGCTGGGCGAGAGCTCATACGTGACGCTCCGCCAATATCTCCACGGAAAGAGTTTTCCCGCTGTAATCTGGCTGTCTGCTCTGTGCCTGGTCTGGGATTCTTTCGTGCAGTTTTCCTGGGAGTGTTTTGTGTGCCCGGCCGAGGAGTCTCTCCCTCGGTCTCCGCACGAGAGCTTTTTCCGGTGAACGATCTGCCTCTCTCGAGCCTGGGAGTCTGTTTCGTTTTTGGTCTTGGAGTCTTGTGTGCATTCTGCCGAGGAATATTTATGGTTTCTGGACGGGGAGTGTTGTCCATGTTTTGCCGGAAAGTGCTTTCTGTGCCAGGGCGGTGAGTCCCCGGATCATTCTGTGGAGTGTTTACGGTGCCTGGCCGAGGTGTTTCGTCCACACGAGGAGTGTTTTCGGTGCCCGCGAGAAGTGCCCTGTCTGTGTCTTGCCAAGGAGTGTTTTCGGTGGCCGCGAGAAGTGCCCTGTCTGTGTCTTGCCGGGGAGTGTTTTCGGTGCCCGCGAGAAGTGCCCTGTCTTGCCGAGGAGTGTTTTCGGTGCCTGAGAGAAGTGCCCTGTCTGTGTCTTGCCAAGGAGTGTTTTCGGTGGCCGCGAGAAGTGCCCTGTCTTGCCGAGGAGTGTTTTCGGTGCCTGAGAGAAGTGCCCTGTCTGTGTCTTGCCAAGGAGTGTTTTCGGTGGCCGCGAGAAGTGCCCTGTCTTGCCGAGGAGTGTTTTCGGTGCCTGAGAGAAGTGCCCTGTCTGTGTCTTGCCAAGGAGTGTTTTCGGTGGCCGCGAGAAGTGCCCTGTCTGTGTCTTGCCGAGGAGTGTCTTCAATGCCCGGTCGCGGAGTTTTCTCTAGCTCAATCATTGGTACCTGCTGGCTGCTTGCGGTGTCCTCCTCTCGTTTCTGAATTTCACTTGCCTCAGGTCGGGATGTCTTCTGTGCATTCTTCCCTGCAGTTTTCCCTTTCAGCGACGGCCGTTTTCCTTGCTTGCTCTTCGTTCGCTCTAGCGTTGGCCTACGAAGATTGGACCTCTCCCTCGTGTAGATTTCAATTGGATCCAAGGACGTTCTGCTGGCTCTTCTCACGTTAGATCGCTCCCTCATGAACATTTTGCACGCAGCTGGATCGGCCGGGCCACGGCTGTAGGTTTTGCGTACGTTCGATGTCTCCCTGGCGAACATGTCGTATGTTGTAGAGTCAATGTTCACGGAACCGACTGTCGCCTCTCGTCTGTATCTTTCCCGGTCGCGATGACGCTCGCTTTTTTTCCATGGACTGTATACTGACCTCTCTGGAGGCCAGTCTTGGCGTCCTTTGGTAGCTAGTCTGGTTCTCGGTGATTCTGGTAACGCTTACACCGTTGTTTGTGGGTACTACCTGTGCACCTTCAACGAAACGTTCCGGTTGGTTTTCTGATGCGGCCTGGTGCTGTTCATAGTCTGCGTATTCAAAATATCCAGCAGTCCGGTCCGTGTTATTTATGCACGCATCCTCTGTGTTGCTCTGTTCGATACGCTCCGTCCTGTCTGTTTCTGGCACCCCTTGTTGTGTGCCCGCGGATGACTCAGCGTGTAGCTCTGCGTCATAAGCACTCTGTTCTACGTCAGCTGTTGAACGACCTTCAACGATTCGACCATGCTCCAAAGCAGCGGCATCCGCTTCCATAGCAACAGAGCCGTGCTCTACATCAGTGGCGAGCTGTTCTGCAGTAGCGCCCGTCACCATGTCAACGCCACCTTGCTCACTAGCAGTCTCACCCTGATCGTTAGCAGCAACCTCAGTCTCCATGGCAACATGGTCACGCTCCGTAGCAACATCAGCCTGATCGTTAGCAACAGCGCGTGTCTCCATGGAAGCATGATCACGTTCCATGGTAACGCCCTGCTGCTCCAAGCAGCTGTCATCTTGAATTTCAGCAGCTTTTTCGTCGGCCGGGTCGTGTTTTCTGACGGGTGGGAGCGGCTTTTTTCGAATACCGACGTTCTGAGGCAGATCTTCGCGAGTAAGTGTTTTG
The DNA here is from genome assembly GCA_018292915.2 of Batillaria attramentaria. Taxonomy (NCBI): domain Eukaryota; kingdom Metazoa; phylum Mollusca; class Gastropoda; family Batillariidae; genus Batillaria; species Batillaria attramentaria. The sequence continues at coordinate 917,002 of JACVVK020000164.1, forward strand.
GCTTTAGTACGCATCAGCATTCGTTGGTTGACCAGGGTCTTGGTGCGGAGTATCTGGTCCATCTTTGTGCTGACGTGTTCCATGGCGCCCTGGATGGCCGTGGCTGACTCAATGTCGTCTGAAATCACACACACACACACACACACACACACACACACACACACACACACACACACACACACACACACACACACACACACACACAATTTCCGCAGGTTTTAGACAAAACGTTCCCGTGGTACACTGTGCTGGAACATGAATTAGCTTCCAGGACCCGCATGTAAAAGTCGGGGTTAGGGAGTTTAGCCCCTTGTTAGAGTCTAACCTCGAACTAAACTAGCTCTAAGGTTAAATTTTCTGTTGTTTTTTTTGTTTTAAATCAGGAAGTGGGTCCATTCCAACAAGGCAAAAAAAGACTCGGGTTAATTGTTCTCTCTCTCTCTCTCTCTCTCTCTCTCGCCTTTTTGTGTATCACCATTATCTCGTATGTAGTGTAGTGTACAACGGCAAGTTTGAAAAAATGGTTATTGTAACCAACATCTTATACCGTTGTTAAATAAAGCATCAAAGTCAAAGTCTCTCTCTCTCTCTCTCTCTTTTTTTTTTTTTTTTTTTTTTTTGGGGGGGGGGGGGTCTCCTGCCTCTGCCTTAGTTTTACATTTTCATTTTGTAGTCTAGCAACGGCAAATTATAAACTGGCACATGTGCTACAATTTCTACCGTTGAAAAATAAAGTTTCATTGTCATTGTCATTGTCTCTGGGGAGCCGGGGTGGCCGAATGGGAGAGCGTTGGACTTCCAATACTCGGGTCGTGACTTCGATTCCCGGCTGGGGCAAAATATTTGTGCTGGCTTTTTCATCGTTGCCCCGTCTTTGATATCACCCGTATGTGGTGGAAAAGGACGTTAAACTCCCAAACACCCACCCACCCTCTCTCTCTCTCTTCAGATTTTAATACATATTGCCATACCTTTCCCCTTTGCAACCTTCAGCGCCCCTGCAAACGCCTTATTGCATTCTTCCAGATGCTGAAGTTTGGCTGTAATGCAAGCATCATCATTAAAATTGAAAAGTAGCTACCAAATACAGGCTCTATAAACATTGCTAGTGCATATCTAACAATAAACGATGGTTTGTATACATGTCTGTAATATATTCCTGATTTCATTGCATCGGTTTTTCGATAACTACAGCCAAAAGAATAAAGAAACACTGCAGTTAACTATACGTTGCTCTCCGTGATGTTTTTACCTGTCCGCGCTTTCCACATAATATGATGTCGCGGGGAGCCGGAATAGCCGAGTGGTAAAGCGTCGGACTCTCAATGCTCGGATCGTGAGTTCGAATCCCGGCTGGGGCCAAATATTTGTACTGGCCTTTTTCTCGTTGCCCCGTCTTTGATATCACCCGTACGTCGTGGAAAAGGATGTTGAACTCTTTAAGCACCCACCTCACCCTCCACGAATGTCACGATTAACACGAATCCTTCTCAATCAAACGAACGAAACAAACAGACAAAAACCTTCATTTACATTTCACAGGACAAACACGTGATTCGAACCTTCAGCAATAGCGATGAGGATCCAAGCCTGCTGCTGAAAGAAGGGGAGATCAGCATCACGTGCTGCACGAAGCGATTTCTTCCCACAATCCCTAGCGTAGTCAAAGTGTCCCAGGACCAGGAAGCAGTTTCCGATCTCGTGGAATGTCTGAGCCACTTCCTCAAGGCTATTGCACATTGGAGCTTTGCGGGCAAACCTTTAGAAGAGTAAGATTGTGAGATAAAGGGCATTCCTCTGAAATACGAGTCTAGCAAGGGGATCTGGTCTAGTGACTGTGTCCGACATCGGATCCGCCCGGTTCGATTCCGTGGTGGGCAAGAGTTTGGATGGATTTTTTTTCCTTTCCAAATCGAGTCAAAATCACGTGCAGACTTGTACACACACACACACACACACACACACACACACACACACACACACACACACACGCACGCACGCACGCACGCACGCACGCACGCACAAATATCAAGTGTGCACGCTCTAAAAATCCCACGTCCATCTTTCGAAGAAGAGTAGGCTGTGGCCGGTGGCGTGGAAAACAGAAATACTGTCGCACGCATCAGAGTGAATAGCAGGGTGAAAGTTTGCACACGAAGTAGCGCTTAGCAACAACAGGCTTTCACTGTTTCGTCTCCCAGCCCTGCGACGCCATGAACATTTTAGAAGATAGAATTTAAATTACCACCGCGGACTCAAGATTAAATATAAGGCACTCGATTTTCAATGATCTTTTCTACAGAACAAATAGCAGAGGATGTTGATATCATTTCAACTCACACTTCCAAGGCCTTGTTGAACTTTTGCTGGATAATGTACATGCGACCCATGTGGCCTAGAGAACGGGCGATAATGGAATTGCTCTTCCTGTAAAAGGAAAATAGATGAACAATACATGTAAACTTTGTTTTTGTTGTTGTTGTTTTTTGTTTTATTACTAACTTCTCTGCGTGGAATATTTTCTACCATTGACTTGTAAAACGAATATCCTTTTTAAAGGACATACGAATATGATTGATTAATTGAGTGACTGAGACGATGCTAATGAAGACAAGGACTATGACAAAGACGTTGATAATGACGATGGCATCTTGATAAATTTTCAATTCTGTTAAATTACAGCTCATCATGCAAAACAAAAAGGTACTAAAACATAGCATACTCTTCTTTGCCGATCTGTAGCGCCATCTGGTGATGTTGGAAAGCGTTGTCAAACAGGCGGAGCGCGATGGAGGCATTACCTATACAGCTGTGAAGACTGGCCAGTGTTTCTGATTTCTTGATATCGTCATCAGACAGAGTGGAGACAGCGTGCAGACAGACTTCGGCTTTGTGAAGACACTGGTCGTAATCTTTGGTTTTGAAGGCTGCATGGACGCGAAAGAAGGAATCTGTCAGTGGATGTGGCAAAGCCTCCGTCTCTCCCTCCCCCTCCACTCCCCCTCCCCCAATCACTTTTGGCTTTGTGGGTGTGTTGAGGGGGGGGGGGGGTCCACACTTTCTCCTTTTTTTCTTTTCTGATTTTAGCCTTTTACATCTTTTGCATTTGGTTTTACACTTTGAACCGTTTCTTTTGAATTTTTAGTATTCTTTTGAAATGTATTTTTCTTTTGAATTTTATTTTTCTTTTGAATTTTATTTTCCTTTTGAACTTTCTTTTTCTTTTGAATTTTATTTTCCTTTTGAACATTACTTTTTCTATTGAATTATTTTCTAACCTTATTCTTCATTTGAACTTTTACACCGTTCTCCTTGTTGTTAAATCAAAGTGGACGTGTCTGATCTTCTCCCCTACTCTGACATGATCCTAATAAAATAAATTGGTGATACCGTAATCCTTTTGCTTCCTTTGCACATGGCCTCAAGATCAGCGAGGGAGAAATTTTCATCAGTGTTGGTTGAAACAGGTTTATTAATTGCAATACAAATCGTACAAGTGAATAATTAATGGGCATAAACAAGCACCGCTAATGATAATGCTCAGGGAGGAACAAGTACATGTTCAGTGACAGTAATGCAATGGCAGACTAAACTGGTCAGTAATTATGATAAATTAACAGTAATAATAATAATAATAATAATAATAATAATTTTATTTATATAGCGCTTAATCTACATGGAAGGTAGTTCGAAGCGCTTAGAGTACAGGTAAAGAGACAGATATACGTGAAGGTTCAGGGCCAGGGCAACTGCATGTATGGTGCTTAATAAGGAGATGGAGAAAGACGGAGGGAGGTTAGACGGAGCTTTGAGATGAAAACAGGTAGGCTTTTAGATTTGTTTTGAAGGTTTCGAGGGAGGTTGACTGGCGGAGCGAAAGAGGCAGAGAATTCCAGGCTTTTGGACCAGCGTAGGAGAAGGCTCGAGAGCCAACAGAAGAAAGTTTAGTGCGTGGGATTCTGAATATCAGGGTATCGGATGAAGACCGGAGGGAACGTGACGGAGTGTAGAGTTCCAACAAGTCAGACAGGTAGGATGGGGCGGAGTTATGGATGCACTTGTAGCAGAGGGTGCAGATCTTATATTTAATTCTTTGAGAGAGTGGAAGCCAGTGCAGAGAGCAGAGTGCACGAGAGATGTGGTCGGACTTTTTCAAGCGAAGGACAAGGCGAGCAGCAATGTTCTGGATGCGCTGAAGCGGGAGAATGGATGAAGCAGGGAGACCAGCCAGCAGAGAGTTACAGTAGTCAAGACGGGACAGAATGAGAGAGGAGAGAGAGAGAGAGAGAGAGAGAGAGAGAGAGAGAAAGAGAGAGAGAGAGAGAGAGAGAATGATTATTTATCAACGGTTAAAGCGAGAGAGAGAGGGTGAGTGGGTGGGTGTTTGGGGGTTAAACGTCCTTTTGCACCATTTACGGGTGATATCAAAGACGGGGCAAGGATGAATAAGCCAGCACAAATATTTGGCCTCAGCCGCAAGAGAGAGAGAGAGAGAGGTGTTCTATGTGTACTCACAAAAAAAAACCCAACTCCTCTGGGCTGCGCTAGACTCTGTCAAGGAAGTAACATATAACTAACAACTGCTACTTAACCTTCATCGATACTGTCCATCTCCTCGTTAATAAACTTGGCCAACTCTCGCCTGCGTTCCACTTCTGGGTCGTCGAAGCCAACAAACATGGTACGGTCGCTCCGTTTCGCTTTGGCCTTGATGCGGTTCAAAGGCAGAAGGTTGGATACTTTTCTCATCACACCACGTGTTTCTCCTTGTCCTTGCTGCGTCAGTCCATGTCCTCGCTGCACGTGTGGTTCCTCTTTGCTGTACGCAAAAAACAAAGTGAAAGAGATTATGACACCGACCAGATCAAGGATGAAACACGGTACTCGTTTTGTGGGAGTGAAAGTCCGCTACAAACTTAAGACCAACTTCTCACAGTAAAATGCTTCCACACAAGCAAACAAACAAACAAACAAACAAACAAACAAACAAACAACAAAATCTCTTCAGATCCCTATCACCCCCTGCCCACTATACGATAAGACTGGTTATAAAGAACAAGCCACTGCACACCAGTAGGAGCCACTCCGAGCCACTATTCCACGAGGTGTGGGTCTTCCCCGCTAGGCCAGAGAACGCTGCAGATGGAGTAACAGTGGCTTCGAATGGCTTCTAGTGATCTGAAGATTTCAAGTAAAAAAGCGATTTTCGCATGGGCGTTTAGAGTCGCTGTGCTAAAAACGATAGCTTACAGAAAACGCAGTCGCCATGATCGGTAAAATGCAAAACACCCTCTAGTTGCCTCCATGGATGTGAAAAACAGTATGAATCAGACGCCTTCCTGACGGTGACGTAACGTAAGATTAAAGTGAGTTGTGGAATGCTGATTCGAATCATGTTTACACAATCATTGCTGATGCAGATATCAAGTTCATGATCAAACACTCAGTAGGGTTATCGACACGCGATTGACGCTGTCTTGCAGGGTGGGGGAATGTAATCAAGACTCGAGAGTTTAAAAAAAATGTTCTGGGGCGATCCGTTTGGCTGTTTAAGCGATTTGTTGCACAGGATCTGCTCAGGAGAGAGAGAGAGAGAGAGAGAGAGAGAGAGAGAGAGAGAGAGAGGCTTTTTTTTTTTTTTTTTGAAGGACATCGACCAGTGTCATTTACAATAGAATTCGGGCACTGTTCCCAGCAGCAGAAGCCCATGGAACAATAAACTCGAACATTACAGAGAGAGAGAGAGCCCCAACCACAAAAATCAACAAGGGCAACAATAACAATAACCACACTGAATAATGGAATACCTTTCCAGCTGCCTCGTTTTGAGGTGAGACCGGAAGTCAAAGTTGACCTGCGAGACGTCCTTCTGCGCGACCTCCGGATCTGCGTGTCGCCGTCGCATCCCGTGATTGACGCTTAGGTCGCCACTTGCGATGCTGCCGAAGGTGCGTTCTCGTACGAGCGAGCGGCGAGGGGGGACAGGGGGAGGGAGGGGGCCCAGGCTGTCCCAGAATACACTGCGCTCGCGGAGAAACTCTAAGCCCTCGTCAGTTAACATCGTCAGCTCTCGTTCGGCCCTGTCGCTAGCTGCAAGCATTCAAGGATAACCTTTTTACAGTTTTCGTCACGAATATTAATTTTCTTCTTTTTTTCCCCCTCCTAGATTTAGTCCCCACCCACAGTTGCCATACGTATCCAAACTGCGCGGGAAGACATTGACTGCAGTATGTTCAGGCTCCGCATGTAGAAATCGAGATTAGGGATTTTAGCCCCGGGTTAGAGTCTAACCTCGAACTAAACTTGCTCTAGGGTTACATTTTCTGTTGTTGTTGGTTTTAAATCAGTAAGCGGGTCCATTCGAGCAAGATGCCTAAGCCGTTATAAAAGGGGGGAGCCGTGGTGGCCGAATGGTAGAACGTTGGACTTCTAATGCTCGGGTTGTGAGTTCGTATCCCGGCTGGGGCCAAATATTTGTGCTGGCTTTTTCATCGTTGCCCCGTCTTTGATATCACCCGTATGTGGTGGAAAAGGACGTTAAACCCCCAAACACCCCCACCCCGTTATAGAAGGATTTATTTCTTCTTTTCCTCGCCTCCTTTTTTACTATAATTTTTTGTTTGTTTGTTTATTTTGTCCTAGTCTTGGTTAGGCCCGTAGCCGTGGGTTAAATTAACCTCGACTTTTACATTCGGGCCCAGGACGTCAATACTACAATCACTAGGCATCGCAGGAGACAGCTTTTGTCTCGGGATAGTTGCGCATGTGTTCGTGCCTGTGCACTCAAAATAGTAATAATCTGTTAACTTCCCTCCACACACACACACAGATAGTCCGTTTGTAAGACTCACTCCTCCACGCACGTGGAATGTGTGAGAAAACGGACACTCAACTACGGATTTGAAGTCTTACTCTCTGACGCATTTTGCAACACGATGATCAGCTAAAACAATTTAAATACCATTAGAATATCACATGTAACTCCATCTTCGACTGACGAAAAAAAAAAAAAAAAAAGCCAGTGTGACAGCAGTTACTTGCCGAGAGCTGACGAGCTTTTTTTTTTTTTTTTTTAAAGAAAAACAAACAAACAACAACAAAACCCCTAACAAAACACGCACCTCTCAAAACCGAGAATCAAAAACACGATTGTTTAGCATGCTAAACACCAACTTTGCACTCGGTTCGAAATGGAAAGTGGTAAATAACTGAATCCAAACTGACCGTCGCTTGAGTCTAAAATAGATCTGTTTTCATATCACAAGATGTCAATCCTGATGATAAAGCAAGTTGCAAGTTATCCAAATACTTTTTAAAATTTAAATGAAAAACGGTCACAGTGAGAAACAGATGGGAATTTTGTCATCAGATATTTTCTTTGTGTATTTTGTCCTACAACGGAACGGATGAATGTCTGCGACAGTGTCGTGAAAAGGACAGCCTTTCTGTGGGCAGGGCGGGAGGGGGAGGGGGGGAGGCAAAAGGTGGAGGGGTTTTGGAGAGTGGTCGCTGCTCTGTCCCACAATACACTGCGCTCTCGGAGGAAGTCGGCTCCCTCTTGGGCGAGACGATTGACGTCACGGCGGGCTCGCTTGCCGAACGCTGCAAGGAGACTGACCTCCTACGTACAGGAAATCTTCGTCCAGGGGAACTAACCGTACCTTCTACACTTCTCTTTCTTACCTCCCTTCCCCTTCTCACACTACTTCTAACAGTTTTGCAACCTGTCTGTAGTTAAAGAACGCCGACACCAAACCACTTCAAAGACAATTGCAGTATAAATGTAAATCGTATAACTAGCGCTTGTTTTGATTTAAAATTAAAAATAAAATGCACCACCATTCAACTGTTACGTTACTACCAGTCGTTTACCTCTCCAGACAAACAATACTGTACGTACACAAAACGTGGAAACAGACTCGAATATTTCAAACTGTCACTCTTCTAACGTTATATTCTTAGAATTTTTGTTTCTTTTCTTTGAGGCAGAGATATAGAAGAACTCACGGAGGTCGCTCTGAAGTCTCTGAAGGTACTGTCGGTCTCCGTACAACTCCCCCAGAATTTTTCTCATCGTCTCCTCGTCCGGTTGTCGCAATTCCGCTTTCGGGATCTCCTCCGCACCACCCACAGACAAAATAGCACTGAAAATATCATTGAAAAAAAAAAAGTAAAACAAGTTGCGTGCCGTTCACAAGCGCAAGGCTATTTTTTTTTTTTTTTTTTTGCTGCCCCAACTCTTTTGCCAGTTCCAGTGGTGTTCCTTCCAGGTAATGGGTGGAATCCACGGAGGGCTTGGAGGCTGGGGCATTGTTTATTATGCATGATGATGGAGATGATGATGATGGTATGATGATGCTATGGAGGTCCGTGTGGTTTGGGACTGCGGGACAGGGCCGCATTCCACGCTTCCTGTCATAAATATCCCGGCATTAACCAGGCCCGGGAACTACGGCACCTGCGGTGCCGGCCGTGTAATCATCCACATCATAAGACGTGTCATACCAAGGGAAGCACCCCCAAAGTCGCACCCGTGAAGTGGGTGAATCTCGGCTGTGTGGCAACAGCCTCCCCATTGGGCCCATAGCACACCCGCTCTGTGTAGGAGCCGACCTAGGTAGGGAAAACCCCGCTTGCCTCGGCTGGGACTCGAACCCGGGTCTCCCGGTCCATGGTCCAAAGTGCTAACCACTACACTACGGGGGCCGGTTCGCAAGGCTATTTCTGGCTGGCATGGCTTTCCTCTTCGAAGGCGGTCGGCGCCTAGGCCACGCTTATGCCGGCATATACATGACCTAATTTCGCACGCTGGCCGCTTCCTCCCCTTGTCTGATGTGTCCGGCTCATTGCGCAAGCGTCGCTCTTAGAAGGCAGACTTCAGTTCGCTCGGCAGCAGCGGATTTCCTCAGTTTTTACAAACTTGATCAACAAGTGCAGTTACGCTATCAAGGATCGTCTGTCGATATAGTTAGCTGACAATATTGCAAAATATGCGATACGTAACTCCTAGCTACTTCTGGTTTGATCTCTGTGCCAGATCACACACACACACACACACACACGCACACACGCACACACGCACGCACGCACGCACGCACGCACGCACGCACGCACGCACGCACGCACGCACGCACGCACGCACGCAGCTATTTCAGTTTCGAAATTTACCGCACACACTTCTGAAGTTCTGTGGTTTGATTAATATTATGGAGAAAGAGAGAGAGAGAGAGAGAGAGAGAGAGAGAGAGAGAGAGAGAGAGAGAGAGAGAGAGCACTCTACGAACCTGTTACAAAAGTCCGTGACATTACATATATCCATGCGTAATTTATTACTTCTATCAAGCGCTATGCAACTATGGAGATGTAACTCCTATTTCATATGTACGCGTTTGATTAAAAAAGTTCAAGTTTAAAAACAAAAAGGAATTTAAAATCGCGTTTATATTTAATTCCCGTGGGCTGACTACTTTTCCAAATATAGTGTCGATTATTCTTATCATCATTCAAAGAGATCTTACTCCAATGTCTGTAGCTGTGGGAAGCGTGGTTTCCGGGTGATCCTGCGCAGTGGGCAATGGTCTCGGGTTCGAAACCCAGCGCTGGGCAGATCTTCGCGACCGCTGGAGTAATGGGTGTCATACTCATCAAAGTCTTTGGGCAAGGAACGCCTCATCTGCGCATGTCAAAGAAGAGCGTGGTGGGTTGTCGACAGAATAGACGTGTTTTTATCAATCTACAGACACCAAGAACAATGTTAAAAATTCAAATAAGGCCATGGCCATCGTTAAAATGCCGCATTTCCTGATAGCTCACGGGGTGGTGAGTTGCTTGGTTAATTAAGGTTTAGCGTCGTTTGCAAATATGGCTGATAATACAAAAGACGGCGTATTTCTTGCACTGTTATCTTACCTTATTATGCGAGATGAACGAAAGCAACATTCTTTTATGAGAAGAACCCCCCCAAAAAAACAAAAAAAACAAAAAACAAACAAGCAAACAAGCAAAAAAAACCCACAAAAAAACCCCACTAAACAGCAACAACAACAACAACAACGACGACGACGACAATTACAACAAAAACACACAGACGTAAGCACACAAGCTAACCGTGGGGTCATGTTTGGTATTTATTTGGGGTACACAGCTTGCCGAGTGTGTTAGTCTGCAGTGATTTTTGTTGTCATAAAAAGCGTGATTTTCGTGATTTTTGTGTTGTGTAGGTCAAGGTGCATGCCAAGCGGTCAGAAAAAGAGGCAAGCTGCCAGTGAAGCTGGGACTTTTTGCACAGAGGTCGGACACAAGTGAGGCAAGCGGATTTCTGTGATCTGCCTCTCTGCCAGTCTCTGGCCTACAGAGAAAGTAGACGTACATTACTCCAGTGAGGCCTGAGCGGAAAGGAGACATTCAATTCTTTTTAAACCCCTGTCAGGTGCGTGCCTTTGAACGGTCTGTTCATAGTAGTAATTGTTTCTAGATTGAAGCATTTTTAGGGGTGACTATATGATGCCCGAGGCTAATAGGGAATATAAAAGAATTTTGAGGCCCTGTGTATTTGTGTCCTTTGACCACAGCACACCTCATCATTCAAGAATAATGAAAGCAACGTTTGGTTACCTTATTATTCAAGAAAAAAAAAATGAAAGCAACGTTTGTTTACCTTATTATTCAAGAAAAATGAAAGCAACGTTTGTTTACCTTATTATTCAAGAAAAAATGAAAGCAACGTTTGTTTACCTTATTATTCAAGAAAAATGAAAGCAACCTTTTGTTACCTTATTATTCACGAAAAATGAAAGCAAAGTTTGTTTACCTTATTATTCAAGAAAAATGAAAGCAAAGTTTGTTTACCTTATTATTCAAGAAAAAATGAAAGCAACGTTTGGTTACCTTATTATTCAAGAAAAATGAAAGCAACGTTTGGTTACCTTATTATTCAAGAAAAATGAAAGCAACGTTTGTTTACATTATCATTCAAGAAAAATGAAAGCAACGTTTGTTTACCTTATCATTCAAGAAAAATGAAAGCAACGTTTGTTTACCTTATCATTCAAGAAAAATGAAAGCAACGTTTGTTACCTTATCATTCAAGAAAAATGACAGCAACGTTTGTTTACCTTATTATTCAAGAAGAAGGAAAGATCTCCGACGGAAGACAGTTTGTTCTTTGCGACATTGCCTGCAATACACACACAGATTTAAAAAAAAAAATTGTATTATAGCTAAACGGTATCATAATATATATATACGCACTTACGGTTTGTGTGTACTTTGAATATGGCCAAATTAAAGTCACAAACACAAAATCAATTTCATTCAATTCAAATCAGTTCAATTTCCAAATACCTTATCGTATTTAAAAAAAAACAACAACCAAAAAACAAAAACAAAAAAACAACAGAAAATTGACTTTGGGGTCATAAAATGCTGCCTTCGTTCTAAAAAGACTTACGTAAAAGTCAGTCATCTGCGTCTTTAATATGAAGTCAGATCAAAGGAAAAATCATGCGACAAATTAGAACTGTCAGTAACAGTATTTCAGCATACAAGGAGGATTGCCACAACTTCCATTAATATTCATGCTGTCACACACACACACACACACACACACACACACACACACACACACACACACACACACACACACAAACACACACACACACAAAAACACACACACACACACACACACACAGAGAAGAAAAGAACACTTTAGAAGGCCATCCGTCAGTTTGAAAAATAAGGGCGTACTTATTATGCTTATCAAGCTCAGGCCTACCTTATGATGCATTAACCAGTACTGCCCGATCTAGATATTAATATCAGCTGGTTAACAGCTCTCAGTGTGTTGTACCGTTTAGTGTCGGAAAGCTCTCCCGAGTTAATTGTCTGTTAATCCAGACATTAATGCCAACCGGGAGGCAGTGTTTAAAGAATGTTTCTTTTTCCTAACCGGAGCTAATCCAAGTTTTGCCGAGTTAATTATCTATTTATCCAGACTTGATATCAGCTAGTAGACAGCTTTCAAGGCGCTGGTACCGTTTTTAGAGGCAAAGTTTGAACGTGAAGGATAGAAAAGGAAACGGTAATGGCTGCGAAGTGGTTACATTTTAAGCAAATAAATGCGACATAAAAGGGACAGAAACCACTTAACTTTCAGAAAGAACGGCACGGGTCAACGTTTCGGCTTTCGCCTTCCTCAGGACACAAACAAATGGGACATAACTTCAACAAACAAACAAAAGGTAACTCTGCGGACGTACTGACATACACAGAGCCGGGTGGGTTGGGGGGGGGGGATTGAAATGAAATGAAACGGTGGGCGAGAAAAGGACCAGAAAACAATAGTAAAAATATCAGTGAAGGATAGTCGTTATACCTCCGCCAAAGCGATGCAGAGCCGCGGCGGTTCGTTGCCTGCCGTTCTCAAACCTAGCGCTGTCAGGATCGAGTCTCAGCCCTCGTTTATAGTAGACAAGCGCTAGCTGGTGGTTTCCGGTCACGAACAGGATCTCTGCCTTCTGGTGGACAGCCTGGTAAACACAGGAACGATTGTGAGATTTTTTTTACCTCCAGCAAAGGGGCAGCCAGTTGTATCTTCTCTGCAGTCCATGATATAAAAGGTTTTTTCTAGCTGTTACGATCCGGTTTGTCTTACCGACCATCAGACATCTCTTCGGAGTATCTGTGCGGTTTGTTTGTTTGCTTGTTTGTTGGGGGTTTGCTGTTTGTTTGTTTGTTTGTTTGTTTGTTTGTTTGTTTGTTTGGTTGGTTGGTTGACTGGTTGACAAATTGTTCTTGTTAATGTTGTTCGGATTTTTAATAATTTTATTTTATTTTGTAAATTACTTTTTCTAGCGTCTTCTGCCCTGAGCACTCAGTTAGTGTCAAGCCGTGCATTCTACCAAGTCATCATCATCATCACCATCACCACCATCATCACCATCAGTCGTCATCAACATCATCATCATCTTCATCACCATCATGCATCATCATCCATAAATT